>PHNY01279995.1:0-15144 GCA_003724115.2 Anethum foeniculum | reverse complement strand
GTTTTTGGGCAATTATTGATAATAGCTAATTTAAATACTTGGCACACTTGCAATGTTTATTTACATGTAAAAGCTACTAGTTTTTTGTTCATCTTTAAGTGACATGTTTTAAATTGGTGGGCTAGGTTGGACAGCTACATGCATCTGGTTATTTCCTCGATCCGGAGTTCTACTATTCTAACTTGGATATTGAGTCGGATCCTGATAAAAGGCCCTTACCTTTGTATAGAGAAGATGGAACCAAGTAAATCCGAACAAGATAGAATTGCGGACCAGATTCCAGATTATGAAAATGCAGAAGATCTCTTCGGAATATCGGAGTCTAGAAGGGATACATATCTCCACGTATTTATATTACATATATAATTTTAATGAATCAACCCATAATACCATACTTAAGTTATAATGATATTTCAGCCACGTGGTGGACAACTTATAGTTCTCGTGCTCCCTATTTGCAAAACCTTGCGATAAGAATTCTTAGTCTGACTTGTTGCTCACCAGGATGTGAAATAAAATGGAGCACATTTCAACACGTAAGTATAAACTGATTTAACGATTATAAAAAATAGTTTTGAAAATAATTTATTTTCTTACAAGATAATATTTTTGTAGCTTGATTTTAAAAAGAGGAACCTACTAGCTTAACAATGTTTGAATGGTATTACTTTCATCGAATACAACAGAGCTTTGAGAAGGTGATATGCCTTACATGACACTAGTGATCCCATCTTTCAGTGACATTGACGAAAGAAATGAATGGTTAAGGGGTGAATGACATGTGATCATCTAAAGTTGGTCACTTGATAGTGGAAATGTTGCTAAGTACATTTGTATCCCACATTAATGTGGAAAATGGGTTTCCATTGCTTTATATAGCACAACAGTCTGATAGTGGCTAAATGTGTTAGTAAGGTATTTCTACATCTCCTACGTGCGCGCTCGGGTGCAAATCATGGGATTTCGGGGCTAATCTGAAGCTTGCAAAGGCAGCATGTACGACGTGCGGACACGAATGTAGCAGAAAATTGGATTGTCCAATCACAAACTAGTTTTGCTAAAATTTTATTTTCACTAGGATTTTTTTTAATTAATTAATTCATTTGATACAGATAATTATAATTGATTTGACGAAATATTAATTCCAGTCACTTACGGATTAATATTTAACATAATTAATCAATGAACGCGTTTTAATTAATTCATTTAGTAGCCTACAAGCATTTTAGTTAACTAATTCTTCTGCAATTTTCCTAATTTGAATCCAATTGACATAATTTTTACTCANAATTCCATGTGAAAACAGAGATAAAGCATGGAATTTCCATTCTTCAAAATATCAAAATATCTTCATTATAATTCTTCCTCATGGTGCGCCATTCGATTCTTCAAAACACCCAAAAATGTATTTCATTGACAACTTTAAACTTTGTCTATTGAGAAAGGTATACTACTTATGCACCACATCTCTAAGCTTACATGAGCTAACTCGACGTAAGAAACAAAAAATATCATACAAAAGTGTGTATCGTTCAGAAGGCATGTCTTACGGTCAAGTATAATCTCGCAACAAGGTTGTGGGGGTTCCGCATGTCTTTCATCCCAGAATAGCTCTCTTTTCTTCACATCTAGAATTGTTGCCGCTTCCTCAATCAAGAATAATAATAAGCATATTAGGCATTCACCTGAGAGGATCATTATACGTGGAGGTGTGACCAGAAACATAAGGTTATCTCTCTGATCTTCAAGTAAAGGATAATCCTCGAAAGAGATTAAGCTAGTAACCCACACAATTCTTCCAAGGTCAAGTGAGTTGAATTCAAAGTTCTCCAAATAGATTCTCTCAAGCAAAGAATATAGAGTTAACTTATCAGAAAAAGGACGAGGAGGTTATGAAAACCTCGAACGTTAGGAAAATATGCCCCGACGATGAAGGTGACACTTTCACCAATAATGCAATCGATAGCACAAAGACAAATCTCCTAACTACCGCTCCATAACTCGCTTTTTACTTCTTGTCAAATCATAATTCTGAATCGATGATCTCATTTTTTCAAAAGGCAAGGGATTCTAGGATTCAAATTGAAGTCGAAACCTTTGAGGTCTTCCATTATCATATCACCTTTAGAGGGAACGTCTATAGTAGGAGGAGCGTCTTCCTCGACAAGGTCTTCATATTTGGAGGGTGCGTCCTCTATAGGAGAAGCGTCTTACCTTGACAAGGTCTTCATCCTTCGAGGGAGCGTCCTCTATAAGAGTAGTGTCTTAGCTCGACAAGGTCTTCATCCTTGGAGGGCGCGTCCTCCGTAAGAGGAGCGTTTTATTTCAACAAGGTCTTCATCCTTGGAGGGCACATCCACTTAAGAGGAGCCTCTTACCTCGACAACGTCTTTACTAAGATCTCATCCTTAGAGGGCGAATCCTCTTATGAGGAACTTCTTATCTCGACAAGATCTTTATCAAGGTCTCTATCCTTGGAGGATGCATCCTATAAAGGAGGAGCGTCTTACCTCGATAAACATCTTCATCTATCGAGTGTGCTTCCTCTATAAGAGGAACATCTACCTCGACAAGGTCTTCATCCTTGGCGGGCACACACTTTGTAAGAGGAAAGTCTTCCTTGACAAGGGATGTACAAACAATAAAACACAATAAAACACAAGGGATGTACAAACCATCTCATAAAGAAGCATATCTCAGCAAGGCATCTTTTGACGAGGCATCTCATATAAAGGCATCACACGAAGAGGCATCTCTTAACGAGGCATCTCAAAAAGAGGCATTCCAATAGGGGAATTCTAGGAGGGAGGTTACTCTAGCCTCGAAGATTGACAACTTTGAAGGGCATGAAAAAAGTGACCAGAGAGTTAGGGCATAGCCGAAGTAAAGAGATGTCAAAATAAATGTGTGCCCTATAACTCAAGGCGCGGCCTTAATGGATGAGGGAGATGTTAATCCTCTTCAAAACCAATCCAAGACTCTGGATGATAACCATCCTAAAGACGAAATCATAACACATAAAATTCGTATGCTCATGGCGCGCCTTGAAGACTCATTCAAATCATTGAGGATGTGAGGGTGCGTCAGCCGAAGTTAAACTCTCGACATACTTAAAAGATTAATGTACTTCACTTGCTTCTTTCCAAATTATGCCAGTACTTGGAGGAAGATGATATAGGCACCACCGAAATGGTGCTCCTTGAGAGAGATGTCCTCGAAGGGCTCACTTATGTATTGAGACATCACCTCTGGTAAAATTCATGAGGTCTCCAAACCTTGGTTATGCTTTCAAGTCGTATCCTTTAGAGGGGCTCGCTTGTGTCCACAGTGCCTTTCCCTTGGATTCCCTTCGAACTAGGGGCACTCGCATTGAACCACGGGAAGTCACTTTTCCAATAGCTTTCTTCCTAGGATTCTAAATTTTGGCTATAACACAGTTAAGTTATCAACAAGCCAAAAAGAAAGGGAAGCGTCCATGTTGTTCGACGTCGACTAGTTTCCACTTAATTGATGAGGACGAGGAGTAATAATAGGAGGATGAGCTTGAATTCAAAGGAGGGAATCCTGATTCCAACTTAACTTGATTAAATTCATGTCGATCTTAATGAAGATAAATTCAGATGTAACTGAATACCGCCTTATTAAGTGTACATAACTTAATTCGGACGAGAAATAAAATTTAGAGGGTTGAAAAGACAAAACACTTACATGTGTGATTGGATCAGCGGTCTCTTCGGGAATCCTCGAACAAAGATTTAATAAGTTAAAAGTCAGTGCCATGTTTGTATTCAAAAGAAAGTGTTATGCAGTGTGTAAAGTAGGTAGCTAGCTGTAGTTGCCCACCTTTTTATTTGCTTTTCTAGCTAAAGAGTAACTAAGCCACTCTTAAAACAATTAATTAGTTTATTAGAAAGTTAAAAATAGTGATTCAGTTCTAAAAATCTAGCTAAATCCTCTTTTACAAGGAAAGAATGTGCTAATTAATGATGGTGGGTAACAAACCTTGGTGGTGCAAAAATGCCAAAACCTGGAGGCCAGCCAGTTATAATAGAATCTGGAGCGTGAGATTAAACAAATATTTTGCACACCTTACTCAATATCTCCGTGAAATTACTAAACTTATTTTGCACTCATTATTAGATATCCCGTATGCTAACCTGTAATCCTTGGTCTTGCTCATGTTAGATTGTTTTTTGAAAGTGGTCACCTTTTTCCATCTAAAAACATTTGAATAACAAGCACTAATACTTGAATAAATGTATATAACTTCCATATAATTAATCAACAAACATCTTATATAACTAGGAATGTTAGAGTAAATCGAGAATCATAAAATTAATATATACAACAATTTATAAGTCAGATCAGATCTATATATAACTCCCACATAATTAATCAACAAACATCTTATATATCTAGAATGTTAGAGTAAATCCACAATCACTAACATAAATATATAAAAAATGGTTGTGCAAAAAAGTTAATACATAATAATACAATACCAGGGAAACATAAAATGTTCTACAACATTATATTTAGAAAAATTTTAAATTTCTAATATTATAACCATAAACAAATATATACATGTAGTAATGTATACTTACTTAAGTTTAATACTTTAATTCTTTTGATGTTAATTTTTACTGCCATGCTTATGGTGTGTCCTTACGTAAATGTTTATACCCTAATGTAATGCTTATGGTGTGTCCTTACGTAAATGTTTATACCCTAATGTAGTACTTGTTTGTTTTGTAAAATTCTCATATTTGTTTTTCTTGCACTTAATTGAAATGCACTCGGTGTATCAAATATCATAAAATTCAACCACCCTTTTATCAAAAAATAAATAAATTCTTATACCCCCTTGGTTTCATGTATGATTATTTATGTATAGGAGAGTAAACATTAAGCAATGGCAACCAAAAAATTTGATAATAAAGAAAGTAATAATAAGAAAACTGATTCAGCATGGAAGTATAAAGAAAGTATATTTTTTACTATAATTTAGAGTTTGTTGTATTGCATGTAACATTGATTGAGTTTAATGTAATAAATTTGGATTCAAGATATTGTGATGGTGGAATTACTGATATTAATGACTTTGTTTATTATAATGATTGTAGTGTCATAATGATGTTGTCCATGCTAATCATATTGATATATATTGATTGACTTTTTTGGATCAAATGGAAATTTTTTGCTTAAAAGGGGATTTTTGAGTTTGAGTATAAGATGGTGCTCGATATTAACTACCTATAGTATGAGATGGTGCTCGATATTAACTAACTATCATATACCTCATTGAGTTAGCCCTATATTCCTTCATCTTCAAAAAAAATTTAAAAATCTTTTATTGTGTATTCAGTTTCATTATACTTCTCAAACATTTTATAAGGCGAAGAGCTTATTTTTTTCACAAGCTTTTTGAATTTTTTTAATATAGAAAAAACACTTCTAATTTTTTTGTCATAAAAAAAACCATGTCACACCTGTAAGATCATCAATGACTTATATAAAATACATGTTTTGAGCATGAGATGAATTTTTCATTGGCCCACACACATCACTATAAACCAATTCTGAGATACGTTTGGCTATCCATAAGATTCCTTTACCAAATGAATGTTTATGTATTTTACCAAACACACTTCCTTCACAAACACTTTTTGTTCTTTTATTGTAAGGTTTTCCGTGTACATTCATTAATTGTTAAGAACCTTGAGACTTTTAAAATTCACAGCCAAGTTTTATTTTTCATCAAAATTATGGTCATCACCTGCATATTGTCTTTCTTGTCATAAAATTTACACATATTATTATCAAACTCTAGTTTATATTCATTTTCCAACAATTGATCGAAACTAAATATTATTTCATGTATTTTAGGAAGGAGAAGAATATTTCGGATTTGACTAGTTCTATACTTAGATTGTACTGAAATAGAACCCATACCTTACGATTTAACAAGTTCTCCATTGCCAAGATATATTGGAGTGTTAATACTTAAATTGACATGGTATAGATTTCTTTTTCCCAGGACATATGGTTGATAGGGCAAATGTCCACGAGCCATCTTTCACGTTTATGGTCAATAATATTTTGGCATGCATAAAAAGTTATGTGACTATCTTCCTTATGTTACTAAAAATTCATCTCCTTTACTTGTTGAAGATTATGTGATCTACAGTTTTTGGATAGATTAAGATGACATTTATCGCATAGCCTCTTTATTTGTGTGGCTGAACCTATTGCAAATAGTATGGTGTAAAGAACAATCTAATCTACCAAAATCTGGTCTGCAATTTCCTTTTCCATTTCCAAAATTTCAAAAATTATTTCTCGGAATCCATGCCTCCATGAATTTGATTATTAGCTGAATTTTGTCCTTGCTTTGGATTTAAAATATTTAGCTTGGCTTCAAATGCTGCCTCAATAGATTTTGGATTGTCCTGACGTCCTTTGCTCAAGTGATTTTAGATATCTCATTAGTTCTTGAATAGTGAGAGTCACAAGAAATTTCGCTTCTTCAATCACAAGACAAACAAGAATGTCTCCACTACTATTTTGTCAGTAATATATTATCCAAATAATTCATTTGATTTATTAACTCAAAAAATCTTATAGAGAAATATGTAAGGGTTTCATCTTCTTTCAATTATATATTTTACCGTTCTCTTCTGAAGCGACCATTGCTATATTCGCGCTCATTATTCTTGGGAGTATGGTTTTATGGTACAGCTCTTTGAATCGGTTTGTCTTTACTTATCCATATTTGCTTTGATGTGCATGTGAGATAACAATATCATCACAAGATTGTGCGTATCATTTCTCCAGTATCTCCCATTGTATAAGAGTCGTGAAAATAATGATCATTTTAATTGACCAGAACTCATAATGTCTAAACAGGAAACTTTCATTCCCGAGGGTACTGAATGCTGCCATTGAATCTTCTTGTTTTTTTTGTTTATACTTTCCAGGCTTGTTGAGGTACTTAATACTGCCATTGAATCTTCTTGTTTTTTTGTTTATAAGGTACTCTGAAAGGTCTGTAAGGGCACTCTATGCCAATAAAAGAACTTTAGTGGTCAAGAAAAAGATAGTAATATATTTATATTGATTATATATGGTCTTTTACTTGAATTTGTTACATCTTAACAATATGCCTTTATATAGATACGCTTACATGATTCTCGACCGAATATAATTAAAAAATGATACATGTATGACTCTTGCTCAATACATTGTACTTTGACATTCATGAAGTTTAAAACTATGTAGAAATCTCTATAATATTGTATGAATTTTCAATACATTAATTTGCAACATAATTAAATTTGATCACTCACGCTAGTCAAATTTAGCAAATTTAGAAAATTGCCTCTACTATTTTCAAAATTAAAGATATCTCATATATCCAATAACATATAAAAGTAACAAGCTTGGAAACACTTTTAATTGTGGTTATAATCTCTCTCCACAACATTATAATCTAATTCTCCCTCAAGTGAATAGCATGAAGGCGTCCACCTCCAGCAGGAAATGAAAGAGACTACAAAGACTACAGAGACTTCAATATGACTACAGAGACTTGATTATTTTGTTATTCAATATTTCCTGCAATTAAAATTCAAGTAATTTTAGTTTCAAAATAATTTTCTACTAAGTTTGTAAACCACTAATGTGTAGTAAATTAGCTAACATGTACAAAAAATATAATGTACGTACAAGACACCTAAAGATCTATAAAATCAAGAGAACCAATTAAGCAAATTCAAAAATAAATTTAAATAATGTAACATGCCGCCGTGCAATGTAGGTGCAAATGAAGTTTTTTATCTACGACAAACCCACACTCGTCTTCAAGGGCTTCTATTTCGCCTTTCAGGCTTTCAAGCTCAGCCAGAAAAAATTTGATATATGGACAAGAGATAAATAACAAGTAAATAGTAAACAAAATAATAAAAAATATAAATATTTTGTATAAACCTTCTTCTTCCATCTGTACCTTCTTGAATATTCTTTTCTTGAAGTTCTTGTAGGTATTACTATTTTCTGTTCAGTATGTAGACTACAGGAATTCAGTTGAAAACTAAAGGATTTAACCAATACAAATTGGCTAGTCCTACGACTTCATTGCTTTTTGAGCATCTTATAACATATTATTTTGATTACAATGTGAATCATATGTTCATTTAATAGCAAAAACCCAACACTGGCTGCTTAAGTGGAGCTCACATAACTTCAGCTGAGAATTTGGCAATATCTTTCTTTCTTTAAGTGTAAAAATATCATATCTACACGGTTTAAGATATGAGAATACTTACCTGAGTATGTCTTTCAGAAGTCCCCTCTTGATTCCTCAAACAATGTTCACATTTTTATTCAAAACAAGGAGCAATTCAGTGAGTGAAGTACGTAGCTAATTCTCTCATAATTCATTTTTATTTACTTCAATATGAAGAAAGTTAGAAAGGTGATTCCACCACAAAGCTTGCCAACTCTTCCCGCACAAAAAGGGAATTTGACAACGATGGTGGCTGACAAACCTTTGTAGTGCACTAGGGCAAAAACCTGGAGGTGGACCCCTTATATCACAACCTGCAGCCTGAGGCAAAAACAGTTGCAATATTTGTGATCATGTCACACATGATTTTTTATGCAAAGCAATGACAGAACAAAAGGATAAGGATAAGCTTACCCATGTTTATAATTTTGCAGTTAGATAATTATGAAACTAATAGTATGTAAAATGCACAAGGCGATAATACTTGCTGAGCAGCTCTCTATGTTTATTGACAATAAGAAGCGATACACTTAAAGGAAATCACATCCACCAGAGAACCTACAAACTAGGAAACTGAAAGACACGCACTCCTAAACACAAGCCACTACTTCCACTATTTGTTGAGACTCGTAAAAATACTATGATAAACCAAGACCAAATCAAACTACTAATTAGAACGTCGTACAGCTGACTGGATACCTAAAAACACGACAAATAAAACATTAATTGAAGATTAACACCAACACTCTCCCCCTTAATCTTGAATTGATTCACAACTTTATTAACTCCCAGAAGACGCCTCATCTGTTTGAATTTCACTGTTGCTAAAGCCTTCATTAGAATGTCTGCACGATGAGTTTCACTTGGCACATGCTTCACAACAATCTCACCACGTTCAATGCATTCACGAATTAAGTGATATCGTACATCAATATGTTTGCTATGACCATGGAACACAGGGTTTTTGGCAAGGTCAATAGCTGATTTATTGTCAATGTACAATGTCACTGGATTCATATGCTCACCTATAACCTGCTGCAGAACGCTTCGTAACTAAATGCTTTGACATGCCGCTGCTGTTGTAGCCATAAATTCTGCTTCACATGACGACAATACCACACATCTCTACTTTTGAAACACCCATGTCACCAAGCTTTCATTTAGGTTGAATGCCATTTCTCTTGTGCTTCGTCTATCCTCAGTATTTCCAGCAAAGTCACTGTCAGAGAACCCTATTAAAACATTGTTGCCACTTATCTTGAGTACACCAGGCCCAGTTTTAACGTCCCTTTAACATACCTCAAGATCCTCTTGACAGCGTTTAAGTGCAGCACAGTTGGATGCTCCATATAACGACTTACCAATCCAACAGCATAGGCGATATCAGGCCTGGTATGCACCGGGTACCTCAGTCCACCTACCACGCTTCTATATTTTGTACTATCAATGCTTTTCCCACCTTCGTTCATTGTTAGTTGTTCTTTTGGATCCATGGAAAGTTTTTTGAATTACAACCTTCTAACCCAGCTTGAGCCAACAGCTTCTTTACATATCCCGTCTCTTTTAGATCAATATTCCCATTTCCTTGCTTCATCTCTATTCCCAAATAGTATGTTAGTTGACACAAATCACTCATTTCAAAAATTTCACTCATTTGCTTTTTGAACACCTCAATGCTTGATACATTACTTCGTGTGATTAAAATTTTGTCAACGTACACACAAATTATTAGCACATCACCTTTGCCACTCCGAGTGTAGACACCATGTTCTGATGGGCATCTTTTGAAGCCATGTTTCTCCAAACAGCTATTCAGTTTTGCATACCATGCTGGGTGCCTGCTTTAACCCATACATCGCCTTATACAATTTATAGACCATATTCTCGCATCCTTTCTTAACGTACCCCTTTGGTTGAGCAACATAAACTTCTTCATTGATGTCCCCATTGAGAAAAGTGATTTTGACGTCAAGATGATGAACTTGCCAGGAATTCTTTGCCGCCAAAGCCAACATCAAACGAACAGTTTCCATCCTAGTGACTCGTGCAAATACCTCGACTTCTCTTGTACATATCTCTTCGCAATAAAATGAGCTTTGGCTTTGTTACCCTTCCATTTGCATCCTTCTTTAATTTAAAAATCCACTTCAAGTCAACTACTTTGTACCCATCTTGTAACTTAGTCAATTTCCAGGTTCCATTCTTTTCAATGGACTCGACTTCGTTGTCTATTTCTGTTCTCCAGTGTTTTTCTTTGACAGCCTGTTCAAAATTTTGTGGTTGATCGACTCCTACTAACAGCAATTCCTCATGTAATTCTATTTCTTCAGTTTTTGCATAAATTTCTTGATTTTTTCTAAAATGACGAGGTTCTCCACTATCATCGTATCTGTCTACACTTACAGTAGTATGTGGAGATTGTGTTGGAGTCGAGGTCTCAGCCTCACTTCTATTTCTGACGGATGAATTTACTGGTGTCGTAGGATCAACTCCCCCTGAGTCTCCAGTGCTTTCTTGGCCATCTACACTACTTTGTTCACCATTTGTCTCAAACTCCTCTGGAATAGAGAAAGAACTGGAGACTCTTACATTATACTCTTCATGTTGCTGCCATGGCTAGCCTTTAGTTTCCTCAAAAATGACATCCATGCTGACATGTATACGCTTTTTCACGAGATCATACAATCGATATGCCTGATCGTACATGGTTCACTCCCTAAATTTATCACCTGCATACTCCTGTCATCTAATTTCTTTGTGTGAACCTTTGGAATTTTCATGTGACTCAAACACCCAAAGACCCGTATATGACTTAAATATGGCTTCTCATTTGTCCAAGCTTCATAAGGCGTCTGGTTGGATAGGGCTCGAGTTGGCAGCCTAATCAAGACATATAAGGACTGTTGCCATCTCAACAACTGCTCTGTTTCTTCGTTCCATAACCCCGTTCTGTTGCGGCGTATAAGGAGCTGTAAAGTGTCGTTCTATTCCAGCATGATCACAGTAAAATTTGAACTCATTCGAATTAAACTCACCTCTGCGATTAGTTCTAAACACTTTTATTTTCTTCTCAGCACCATCCTCGACCTTAGCTCTGAATTTTTTAAACATACCAAATGCTTCATCTTTACTCTTGAGCATATAAACCCTCATAACACGGTTGGAATCGTCCACCAATAAGAAAAAATACCTGTTTCCTCCTGGTGTAGTTGGTTCGATAGGTCCATACAAATCTCCATCTACTAATTGAAGTGCTTTTGTAGAGCTATAGCAAGTCTTTTTAGGAAAAGACTTTCTTGTTTGCTTCGATAGAAAACATCATGTGCACACCTCATTTGATTTTGACAGATTTGGTAAACCATATGCCATCTTATTTTTTGGCATTAAAATCATGGACAAATGATTAACATGCCCCAAACGAATATACTACAAGTTAGTCACCTCATCTGACTTTCACAGCAAGCATTTTGGTTCCACTGTTTCTGCAATCAACTTACACAACCTATTTTGTGAACCCTGAACCTTCATGAGTAACCTCCCATGTTCCTAAAATACGCACAAGAAATTTCCCTTTAAGACTACTTTATTTCCCTCTTCAGAAAGTTGACCCAAACTAAATATGTTACTGCAAAGAAATGGGATAAATAATACCTCGCGAAGTACATTTTCTTCTCCATTTTTGCACCTGAAGACTACAGACCCTTTTCCTTTAATCTTGACAGTTGATCTATCTGCAAAACTGACTGATCCCGTTATTTTTTCATTTAACACCTCGAATTTTTTCTTCGTCACCCATCATGTGATTACTAGCTCCGTTGTCTAAATACCATATATTCAAGCTTCCCTTCTTTTCTTGTCCTCCAGTTAACAGAGCAGGTGTCATACTTTCTTCGCTTAACATCAAATTTTAAGGTTCTTTATCACATTTTGCCAATAACAGTGCTGCTTCGTTGTCCTCAATCTTTGCCATAAGTGCTTCCTGCTTCACTTATTTATCACGCTTTCGTTTTCTGTAATCAGCTGCGAAGTGGCCATACATGTGGCAACTAAAATGACTCTTATCTCTTCCCCCACGTCCCCTCATGTTTGAGCTTCCTTAAGTATTCCCTTTGTTCATTCATTTTTGCCACTCTTCCCTGGTGAGAAGTAGCTTATTTTCACTGATCTCTCACAAGTTCCACTCCTCTATAAGTAGCAGTTGACTCCCTTGATTCTCAACGTTCCCTTTTACTCTTTCTTCATGAGCTTTGAGCGAACCGATCGCCTCTTCTAGTGTCATCATTTCCAAATTTCCTAATTGCTCCATGGTGGAAGCTATTTGCAGAAATTTTGGAGGTACAGTACACAGTAACTTTTTCACCACACAGGTTTCTTTCACATCTTCTTCAATTGCTCGTATATTTGTTATGAGCCTATTGAGTTTCATACAGAAATCATCTAGAAGCTCAGTCTCCTTCATGGTCAGTGCCTCAAATTCATTCTTCAAGGTCTGAACCTTCGCTCCTTTCGCCCTTTCTACACCTTGACTCATTGTACGTATAGCTTCCCAGGCTTCCTTTGCCCTTTTCTTCTCAGAGAGAGAGAAATAACATTTCCTCAGGGATGCTTTGATATATCATAGAAAGAGCTACCTTGTCCACTCTTTCTTTTACAACCACCTTATGATGAGCTTGTTCAATCACTTCCCACACACCATGTGCTTGCATTATAAATTTCATTTTCATTCCCTCGATGGTGTAGTTCGTTCTGGTTAACATAGGATAACTCAGGCCCATCGACCCTCCTTTGCTCTTTCCAATATCCATCGCTTGTGGTTTTGACATGTGCACTCAACGTATATCTGATATTCGACCAAGCTCTGATACCAATTCATGTTTATAATTTGCAGTCAGATAATTATGAAACTAATAGTATGTAAAATGTACAAGGCGATAATACTTGCTCAGTAGCTCTCTCTGTTTATTGACAATAAGAAAGCGATACACTTAAAGGAAATCACATGCACCAGAGAACCTACAAACTAGGAAACTGAAAGACACACACACTCCTAAACACAAGCCACTACTTCCAATATTTGTTGAGACTCCTAAAAATACTCTAATAAACCAAGATCATATTAAGCTACTAATTTGAACGTTGCACAGCTGACTAGACACCTAAAGACAGGACTAATAAAACATTAATTCAAGATTAACACCAACACTTACCTGTATTTGCTCATCTTGCTAACGTTTAATTGATTTCTCATAGCCGGGACATTTCTCCTTCTCATCCATAAATTTGAATAAACGACACTAGTAGATGAACAGGTTAAATTTTCATCAAATTATTTGATAGCTACCACGTATATACTGAAAAACAAATATGTTGGGTGTGCACTAAAGAAGTTAATCAGCTAACATCTTTGTAATCAATCAGTGCATAAGTATCATCTAAGTTAGAATTTAAGCATCTAAAAGTACCTCCAGATGAACAATTTGAGCTTGGAGAGATTGACGCTTATTCTGAAGTTCATCTCTTGTGCGATTCAAGCCTTCCCGTTCATCCTGTAATAGATTAAAAGTACATATTAATAATGTAAACAAATTCAACTGCCCCGACAGTTTCATAAATGATACAGGAATACTAAAGGAAGACTACAAAATCTAAGGTTTTGTTTGGTTGGGGTGAATAGAATGGAATGGAATGGAATGGGTGAAATTAAAGGAAATAAAAAGGAGTTTGAGGGAAAATTTGAAAAAAAATTAGTGATGCAAAATTGTTATGATTAGAATTGCAAAGAAAATGGGGTTAGTAAGGAATGAAGCATTCCATCTCAAATTGGGGGTATTTGATTGTAGTTTAGGTGGTTAGGGATGGAATGGGTTAAAGAATGAAAATTTTAAAAATTTAATCATTTTACACTTAAAATCTCATTCCATTCCATTCCATTCATTCACCCCAACCAAACACAACATAAGTGTTTAGTATACCCCTTTTTCCTTTGTCTGTATCTTCTTGAATAGTGTCCTTATTTGAAATCCTTCTCCGTGTGTTCGTTTCCTATTCAGTACACATACTCCAAGAAATTAGTTCAGTTTGAACTAAATGCTTTATCCAACACAGAATAGCCCGGAGTTTAACACTATAACTTTATTGCCTTCTCAGTGTTATAACAAACTATTACTATTATATATAAATTGTAAACTGACTGCCTCCTTATTAACTGTAGATAACTTAACTTCAGCCGAGAAATTAGGGATGTATTTTCTTTGTTTGTTTAATTATGTAAAAAGATCAAATTTAGACGGTTGAAAAGCCATAACACTTACATGTGTGATTCGTTCAGCCGTCTCTTCTAGAATCCTGGAACAAAGATTTAATAAGTGCAAAGTCGGTGGCATGTTTGTATTCAAAAGAAAGTGCTATGCAATGTGTGAAGTACGTTTCTAGCTCTACTTACCCACTTTTATTTGCTTTTCTAGCTAGAGAGTAACTAAACCCCTGAAGTTGAAAATAACTTTTCAGTTCTAAAAATCTAGCTAAATCCTTTTTTTACAAGGAAAGAATGTGCTAATTAATGATGGTGGTGCAAGAGGGCCAAAACTTGGAGGCCCTCAAGTTATAGTAGAATCTGCGGCCTGAGATTAAACAAATATTTTGCACACGTTACTTAATATATCCTTTAAATTACTAAGCTTCTTTTGCACTCATGTTTGATTGTTTTTTGAAAGCAGTCCCCTTTCTCCATCTAAAAACATTTGAATAACAAGCCCTAGTACTTGAATAAGTATATATAACTTCCCTATAATTAATCAACAAACACCTTATTTAACTGGGAATGTTAGAGCAAATCCAGAATCACAAATATATATATATAT
>PHNY01279976.1:0-10424 GCA_003724115.2 Anethum foeniculum | reverse complement strand
TTGAATAACTATTTAGAAGTAAATCACCATTTTATCTCAGTAAATCACTAAAAACAACATAGATAACTACAGTAGGCAACTCCACTAAAATAATAAAATATATAATTCATAGCATAGATCATCTTTTAACAAAATCACCAAAACAAGCCGCTACAGAACAAGGTATCATATTTTTTCAACTAATTAAAAACATCACCCAAAAAATTTAAAAATTTTAATTCTCTATTAGTAGCCTATCTACATACATTGTATATGATTTTATGCCCTGAAATATTGGATAAACATAAATCAGTGCTTGAAACCCTATAAATTAGAAAACAATAACCTGTTTATATAAAAATTTATTGGAGAATGTTAAAGTTCTATATTAATATATACAATTTTGTTGATAATCGTTCACTTATTTCGATGAAAAAGGAGCAAAATACCTGAGTAATTTCGGCGATTGACATGTTTTGAATCTCACCAGATTACATCGAAATTGCAAGATCTAATACAACATGATGATATGGAGAGTATGATATTGCTCTAACTTGATAAATTTAAGTGGTTGATGGAGTATTTGTTCGATTTTAAATACTGATACTAGGTGATTGTGTGTACCAGCGAAATGGGAAGTGCTGAGTACGGTCATGGTAGTGTAACATTAAAATTAAAGAGTAATGTATGAATTCTTTTTAATGTGTTGTAAATTATAACTACCCCGATTATTGAAGTTTATTACAAAAATGCCACCTTGTTCTCGGTTTCCACCATATTAGGGTTCTCATTAGAGTAGCCCTCATGGAGTAGTAGTTTCTGACGTGTTAGTGGATCCCAATAAAATATTTATCTACTGCGTAAAGTTCAGTCTATGCATACATTTAATTATTTTTTTCTTTATCCTTCTTCAATTTAATTAAATAACTAATATAGATTTTTAATATATGTGTAATTAAGCATTTTACGAAAAAAAAAAGTGTTATCAAGCCAAAAGTAATTATCATACGATAATAGAGTAACACACCTCTTTTTTAAAACACAGTCATTTTAAAATTCTAATTTTCAAACTGTTTAATTATATTAGAAATTATTTTTAAAATAAATAATAAACATATTTAAATATAACTCGTCACACTAGAATTATTCACACTCAAATACGAGCTCTGAGCTTATTTTTTTCGAGTCGAGTAAAATTTAATAACAATTGTGCACATAATTTGTGTACAAACTCCACTCGTTACTATACGAGTCAATTTCGAGTTTTTATCAAGTTTTTAGACGGGCTTTGGAGATTTTTGAGTTTTATAACAAGTTTTTGAGCTTCCGATCTATTTGAGTTTTCGAGTTCATCGGCTTTTTATCAAGTTTTTGAACTTAGTTTTTATATAATTTTTGAGGTTTGATTTCAAAAATTCACTAAAAACTATTCCCTTTCTCCCGATGAATTGTTAACATTTGAAATAGATGGTTCGGCACGCATTTTAAGATGCATATAAAGTATACTTCCAAAAAGTCTTTTTTATTTTATTTTTTTTTTGAATAAAGATTCAATGTTTAAACTTTTAAAAGAAGAAAATTTTTGAAAAAAAATTTGGAACTATACTTTATATGCATTTTAAAATACGTACCGGACCCTCTATTTCAAATAAAAAAAATTCATTAGCACGGAGGGAGTTTCTGATTGTATTATTTTATTTTAAAGTTTAGAGTGAAAACTTACATGTCTAATATTTTTATTTTAATTTTTTGCTCTTTCAAAAAATTTAGTTTTGTAACTTAGAATTTTGTAAATAAAAAGAGCAAATAATTAAAAAAAATTAAAAATCAGTTCAAATTTTTAACAAAAAATAATTTTATTAACTAAATATAATAAACAGTTTGCCAAATTTACTTTACTAGGAATACATTAGATGTTACCTGATAGTCACTTTTAATATACGTCAACTTCATCGTAATTTTAAAATTATAATTCCCAGTAGTTTTTATTTTGATTAAATTTTCAGTAAATTTTACTCCCTCTGTCCCATCAGATTCTTTACATTGGGAACCGTGCACTCGACACGCATTTTAAGACTCTTAGAAAATATAGTTCCATAATTTATTTTTAAAATTTTCTTTTTCTGAATAAAAGTTAAACTATTATATTTTTATACAGAAAAAAAGAATTTCTAAAAAAATGTATAGAATTATACTTTTTATAAGTCTTAAAATGCGTGTCAAGCACTCCCTTCCCAGTATAAAGAACTTGCTGGGACGGAGGGAGTAGTAGTATACCTCCGCTATTTCAGTCAACCGAGATCAAGGTGTAACCCATGATGGTTTTTGATAATTTAATGTTTTGAGGGTCTTAAAGGAAATTTCTCATACAAAAATTTACTGCATTTAGCACCATCCAAAAAAGTTACATAATAATACATATATAGCTTACGTATTTTTTTGTTAAAAAAATTTAAAGTACTTCGCTTGAATTCAAAACGTCATAGAAGAGTGCAAGTTTTGATTTTCATAATTGGATATCGAGATAAAGGAAGCCGCTAGAAAAATTGTCAGAATACATTTTTCACTTTGTTTACTATATTCCATCATTCTTATTTCTTTTTTTTTTTTTTACTAATTGGGCCACTCGGATTATTTCTTTGCTGATACATAGTACATAAATTAATTGGTAACAGTAAAATGCGGGCCTCTGAAATTTTGGACCCCGTGCAGTTGGGCCGACTGCACAGGCAAATCATGAGGCCTGCTTCCTGCTATGTTTCTTAACTGCCACTTGTCCGCCCTCTTCTCTTCATCCACAAGAATCTTGAATTATAAAAAGGGTGGTAATTTATAATTTATGTGTTGCATAAAATTTTGTTATGCACGTCTAAATTTATTTATTTACGCCCTAACTTATATTAAATATGACCAGATTGTCTCTGTTTATTTTACCTTTGACTTGTTTTTTTGCTAATTTAACTCGGGAGTAAATTATCAATCTTTTGAAAAAAAACTAAAAAATATAATTTTGTATAAAATCATTTTCAAAAATATAATTTTGTATAAAATCAGTTTCAAAAATATAATTTTTTATACATATTTTGAAAAATATTAAAAAATTTATTTTATTTTTACCTTAAAGTATGTGATTCTAGGACTGTAAATTGGTCCGGATTATTCAATATCTTGTTTTATATCCTGCTCGAAAATATAATACATGTTTGATATCTTTTAAGACTCCCGGACCGGGTCAAACCGAATTGGGCCGGACTTTTTTTTAGAATTTTTTTGAGCTTTTTTTTCGAATTAAATCAAATTGGATGAATATGGGTCTTCGAATTTTTTGAACATATCTAAATCGCTCCATCTTGTTAGTCTCTTGACTTTTCTGTCAAAAGAAGTGGCTTTTCTTTTTAATTTTTTGAACTTTATTTTTCATTTTATGAAATTATTGCGAGAACGCTTAGGTTGAGGATTTTCTGCAACTAAGCAAAGCCCCACAAATTGATCAGGTTTATCTTCTTACTCCCTCCGTCCTTGTTTACGATATGATGAGCCTTGACATGTATTTTAAGACTTATAAAAAGTGTAATTTTATAAATTTTTAAAAAAATTTTTTATAAAAATATAATATTTTAACTTTTATTCAGAATTTTTTTTAAAAATAAATTATGAAACTAAACCTTAAAATATGTGTCGAGTGAACAGACGTAGCATTTAAGCTGGGAATCATGTTACGTGTACTAGCTTCTTTCTTTTTTCTTGGAAAAACGTGTACTTTTGCAATTACGTATTTTTCTCCTCCGTATTTTTCTAGTTGTTCTATTTAATTTCTTAGCTGTTAAATTGATTAATTTTTATTAAAATTTAGAAATTATCCGTATATTATTTTAAGAAACTGATAATTATATTTTAAAATAGATTAGATTTAATTTTTGGTGATACAATTTTTATTAAAATTAATAATATAAATATATAAAATTTTAATCAAACAATTAATTGAACGTTTTTTTGTTGGAGAGATATATTATCGTACATAAATTGGACTGATATACGTTAAAAGAAGCTTATCTTATACAATAAAGTTTATCTTTTAATCGAAAATTATGATAGTCCCGAAAATTTAAATAATAAAGTTTTAAGATTGGAAAAGAAAATACCAGAAAAAAAAAAATAACATGACAACTTTGTGTTCAACTTTAGTGCTATATTGTGCTATTTAGAAATTTGTAAAAGAAAGCCAACCGACCTGGAACAGTACACTACATTTTTTAGAGTCGACTTCAATAATAAAAATTTATATAAAATGTTTGGACTCACGTAGACTACAAAACCAGAGTCTCTTGAGCTGTATCAGCAAATTTTTATCTTTCCCAGACACCAAAATGAACTCTCAGACTGTTGAGCTTGTATCAGAGTGTTTTATCAAACCATTCCATTTGATCGAAAAGGCAAAACAACCATTTCATTTGGGGCCATTTGACCTTGCCATGCTCTCAACTCATTACATCCAGAAGGGCCTTTTGTTTAAGAAACCAGCAGTTGCAAATGATCAAGAAAATCCAGTTGAGGCCCTTGTGCAGAAGCTTAAAGAATCTCTTTCTGTTACTCTTACTCATTTTTATCCACTTGCAGGTCGTCTCGCGACAAAAAAGGAAGAATCACCCCATTCTTATGTGGTTTTTGTAGATTGTGTTAACAGTCCTGGTGCAAGATTTGTGCTGTCCAAAGTGGACTTGACAAATTCTGATATTCTTTCACCAACTTATGTGCCTTCAGTTGTTCAGTCTTTTTTCGATCATGACAGGGCTGTTAGTCATGATGGTCACAAGGAGTCATTGTTAACAGTTCAAGTCACCGAGCTAAAGGATGGGGTTTTCGTTGGATGTTCAATTAACCACTCTGTGGCTGATGGCACCTCTTATTGGCATTTTTTCAACACTTTATCAGAAGTTTTTATGAAAGATACTGGCAATGAAGTTTCAGAAATCTCGCGACCGCCTATTTTTGAACCCTGGTTTCCTGAGGGATATGGTCCTGTTTATAAGCTCCCTTTCACTCATCCTGATCAGTTCATATGCAGGTATGAAGCACCGGTGCTGAAAGAAAGGATTTTTCATTTCTCAGTGGCAGCCTTAGCAAAAATTAAAGCAAAGGCAAACACTAAATGCAAAAACGAAGGCATCACAATATCAAGTTTACAGGCCTTGTCTACCTTATTGTGGAGATGTATGACTCGTGTTCGTGGATTACCAAAAGACCAGATCACTAATTGTAAACTGGCTATGAATAACAGATCAAGACTACACCCTCCACTGTCAGAAAATTACTTTGGAAACTGTATTCAGGCAGTAAAAGCAACAAGCACCGCTGGAAATCTACTTGCAAATGATTTCGAGTGGGCTGCTTTGCAATTGCACAAAGCTGTGGTTGAATATGATGACAAGGCTTCCAGAAAGTTTATTGCAGACTGGCTGCAGAGTCCCTTTGTGTACCAACTCGCGCGATTCTCTGATCCATGTAGCGTTATGATTGGAAGCTCACCGCGGTTTGACATGTATGGCAATGAGTTCGGGTTGGGCAAAGCTGTGGCAGTTCTGAGTGGTTATGCTAACAAGTTTGATGGAAAAGTTACCCTGTATCCTGGGCCGGAAGGTGGAGGAAGCATGGATCTCGAAATTTGCTTGCCTCTGCATTCCATGACTGCTTTCGAATGTGATGAAGAGTTCTTGGATGGTCTTAATCTTTCAGGCTAATTGTACTAGTTAATTTATGAAACAAAATTGTGGTTGTTTGCTGTATTGTGTCATTTCTTGATACAACTAAACCACTCATCAGGAATGGATTGATCAATATTCTCTAGGCACTTTGGAGGCCAAAATAAAAATTGCCAATTTTTTCAAATATGGCAAAATTCCGATAACAAGATTCGAATTCTCGACTATCTACGTTAGTACTTCTGCAAGTTAGTAGTTTGGATTTAATTACCGGCCAAGCTAGTGTATTTTTTTGAGGCAGGGATAAGAAATTGTATTACTGCAAATCTTTGGATTTTCAGCCTAACAGGAGCAGGGAAGTCACTGGAATCAAATGTCTGACTGTATTTTCTTGGTTAGAATTCGAATCAGACCATTCAAATTCGAAATTTTGGATCACAACGGCAGCAAATAGGCAGTCTGAGCTTTGGGTTTAAGGACAACAATATCTTATCCACAGAGCTTCAAAATGATGCTAAATCCAAACAAATATTTTGTCGCCCATTATCTTTTAAATTGAAAGTTAGTAATGATGTACTTTTTCTTAACTTATATGAATTTTTTACATTTTTATTAATTTAAATTTTAAAATACATGTTTTTGAATATTTTTTAATTTAAAATTCATGAATTAAGATAATTATATTTAATAAATATTATATTATTTTAATAAAAATTTCACTAAATTATAAATAAATTTATTGAAAAGCTTATATAACTTAGGTAAGTATTCACCTACTTATTATTAATATATTATTTATTAATTTTAAGTCATAAAATTTAGTTATCTTAATACATTCCACCTTTTTCAAAAAGGTACAGTTGCCTTGCACGTGGATTGGCCAGGGTCTTCTTCGGCCAATGAGACCTCGATCCCGCCTTTATACAGTTAGATACAAAATTATCTATTTTTGAAACTAGAATTATTTTGATGCAACTTATGAAATTATGATATAACCTGGCGTTGTTCGGATGAAAAATGAAACCGTTAGCCAGGTCACCGTCATCACCCAAGTTGTGCTGGGTGGTGAGCACGGATTGGTTCAGTTTTATGGTAAAACAAAAATTTTAAAATTGAAAACTGAAATTGCAACCGAAGTTACGGTTCGGTTTTAATTCTTAAATTATCAGTTTGGTTTCGGTTTTTAAACCGCACAAAACATATACACTTACTAAATAAGTATATATTTAGTATTTTAACATGAAATATATTTATTTATCAAATATAACTACAAAGATTTTTATGAGAACCGTGGAGACACGTGTAAAGAAAAAAAGAAAATAAAAAGAGCACTACAATATGTGCAAATGAAAAAACAAATAGGTGGTGGACTGATACTAATACAGATTATGGGCCCGTTTGACAAATCTTATTTGTCAAAAATAAATAACTTATTTTCCGTAAGTTTTTGCATATAAGAAATATTTAATCATTTTTAAATATTTAATTTTAAAAATTAATATGTAAATTTAAATTTTTTTCCCTAAATAAGTTGATACGTTCATGTGAGCCCTATATGAATGATTAATAATGACCACAGGAAAGCTGCCTTGATCTTGGACACGAAGCAAGTTACTCACATGTTTGCTGGATTTTTAAATGTCTACTGGATTACTCGATCTACATTGGCGTAAGGTAGCCCACTAGCCCATATCCATCATATTATGTTTAAGCCCAAAATTATTTATGAGTTATTGGCTTAAAATATGTGTATTTATTTATTTAAAAAATTAATATAAAATATATAATTTATCTATATATAATTGTCGAATTGGTTCGATTTCAACATATAACCTAAACCGAACAATCAATTTCGATTTCGTTTTTCGCTTTTTCGATTTCGGATCGGTTTATTTTTTCACGGTTCTGTTTTTGTCGATTTTTATCGATTTCAGTTACGTTTCGGTTTATTGCCCACCCGTAAGTCGTGTAGCTATTTAGGCCTGCTCGGCCACCTCTTGAAAACTTATGGATTTGTAAGCTGGTAAAAATTTATTTAAGAGTCATCTACTTAATTCTTAAATACAAATTATAATTTACAAATTGATAATTAAGTTAAAAGTTGGATCGACATATTTTTTTAACTTATTTTGATTTTTCAATTATTATTCATTTTAATTTATTATATATGATATATATTAAGTATTTTGTTAATTTAAAATTAATATATCAAAATAATTCTATTTAATAATTAATTTTTTAAATAAAATTTCCACCACTTATATAGAAATTTACCCAAATATTTATATAACTTATAAGTATTCATCTACTTATCATTATATAACAATTATTTAATTTAAATTATAAATTACTTATTTTTAAAATTTTTCAAACGGGCACAAAATAAGAACGATAAGTCCATTCAAAAGATATTAATAACTCAATCAAAATGAATTATCTAGCTCCTACTTAGATATAATAATGAACAAAACATAAATATTCTATATATAAATTTTAAATCCTTATTTACCTTTAGACTCTAGAGTACTTGATGAAACAATTGGTATATATTTGTATTTATGGATACGACTCCCAGAAGTTAAGTAACTATTGTTTAAAAAATTTAATGACCGGTCCTCAAAATAATTTTATATTATTCAACACTTGTATTCCCCTTAGTTATGGATTTTAACATAATCTTATATTTTTCAAAACTCTCTCAATTTTTTAATATTTAGTAACTCGATAAAGGATCCATGTTTCACTTTTCAACAATAGTGATTTTATAACTTTTAAGTCGTTTAATTGGGTGTTTTCGAATCAGATATAGATTTCGTTTATTTCAATCTCGTATCTTATGTTTAGCTGAGAAAATTATTTCTTTAAATCAATTCTTCAAATTTTCAAGATATGAGTTTTTCATAATCGATGGGGGAGATAAGAAAATCAACCTTGAATCTATCATTTCATATCTATTTAAGTAATTAAATATAAATATTTAATATAAAAATAAATTAATAAATCAAGAATATATTAAAATAACATTTACATAAATATTTTAAATTGACTAGAGTCTATGATTCAATAATATTTAAATTAAATATATTTATTTCAGCACTTAACCAATAATCAATATTAGAAATGATATCTCACACTCCTATCACTTTAACCCAATTTCTAATTTAAACCCTATCCCCCTTTTCCAACCAAACGGCCCATAATTTGGTTTTTGCATTAATAGACTATGGAAAGATGTTCTTTTCAATAATGTTTGTCGTTTGATATGAAAATGAACTGTTTAAATAATAGAGTAGTATTGTGCATGTGTTTAAATTTATACGTTTTGATAATTCAGTTGTCATCTCAATCTTTGAGTCCGTTATCTGACAATCAATTGTCAAGGAGTGTTTAATCAACAATCACATTTTTAACCGTTGGATTGTTGATCCAACGGCTAGGATTTAAAAAAAAAATTCAGTCAATCCGTCATAATTTTTAGCGAAGCGGTATCAGTCCGCTATTATTTTTAGCGGAGCGGCCCGTCACTCGATTATAATTTTTATCGGAACGGCCCGTCACTTTCCTAAAAATTATAGCGGAGTGATATGTTCCTTATGCATGCCTAAATAATATAATGATAGATCAGCGAAAACAACATGGATATCAATCTCAAGTAATTATTAATGAGTTGATTGATGCTATTGAATATGTTAATGCCATCCCGGAGTTTCGTCTCACTCAAAAAATACCAAGTTGCTGTTTGAGTAAATTGCACAAGGCATTTCGTTCTGCAAAGAAATTGGTGAAGGCCTGTAGTGTTGGAAGCAAGATTTACCTTGTTAGTTACAATTGTTTTGTTTTAAGAAAATCAAATGACTTTATAATATTGTCGTTTAATTATTTTCATCATATGTTTGTTGACTTGATTAGGCATTTCAGAGTGAAGGGGTGATGATTAGATTTAAGTCTGTTTATGAAAAAAATTAGTCAAGCTTTAGATGGCTGCCACATGACAAACTTGCCTTATCAAGAGAAGTGAAAGAACATGTCACTCCGCTATAATTTTTAGCGGAGTGACTTAGCGGAGCGGCCCGTCACTCCGCTAAAAATTATACCGAACTGACTGGAAGTTTTTTTTAAATCCTAGTCGTTGGATCGTTGATCCAACGACTAGAAAGATGATTGTTGGTTAAACGCTCCCTGACAATCAATTGTCAGGGAACAGGACCCCTCAATCTTTTTAGTGTCTTACCCTTTTTTCTGTCAAAAAGAAGAAGTGGCTGTCTTTTCAACGTTCGGAACTCTCCTTTTCATTTTATCAAATTATTGCTATATATCCCTTGTATATAGTCCCTCCGTTTCAAATTACTTGTCCACTTTGACTTTTACACATATTTTAAAGTACATTGACCGCATAGCTCCTTTTTTTATTTTTTAAATTTTTTTTTCTAAATTAAAATTTAAGATTCAAACTTTTATTCACAAAAAGAAAAGTTAAAAAATAATCAACGGAGCTATGCGGTCAATGCACCTTAAAATACGCGTAAAAATCAAAGTGAACAAGTAATTTGAAACGGAGAAAGTACGGTTTAGGATTTGTACGACCAAGCACAACACCACAAATTGATCATATTTAGTACTCCCTATGTCCCTTAAAAATTGAACCGGTCAAGATTGCACAATTTTTAAGAAAACAACATCTGACCTCTTTTATTACTTAGTTTATTCTTAAAAGTGAAAAGATGGTCAGGAAAAGAAAGAAGTTGG
>PHNY01279921.1:1282-20658 GCA_003724115.2 Anethum foeniculum | reverse complement strand
ATACAGTTCGTACGTAAAAATTTTACAAATTTATCCACGTTCACCAACTATAAATATTTATAATATAAATTTTACATATATAATAACGCTTAAAAAATAGTTATAATATAACATGCCCGTGTCTCGCACGGGCTTAGAAGCTAGTTTAATACAATGCATAGAGATTATGCTTACCTTTAACTTTCCCTAACCCTATATAATTTTGAGGAAAAAAAGAACCTAATAATTTTAAGGCTTAATTATAAGTTAAACCTTGAAGCATGATATTTTGTACACATACACCCTTAAAGAAAAAAGTCATACACATCGACCCCTAATGTATCAAATGTATACATCATGACCCATGCTCTGGCCAAAAGTTTTGAATTATGAAACGTCACGTTTTCGGGCAGGTATTAGGGGTAGAAAATTGTTTTTTCTCTCCAAAGTTTTAAGTCTATTTCCCGTTCAACACATTAACCTCTCTCCTATATTACATAATCTGTATATGTCTAATTTATTTCCTAAGATAACCCTCACTTAATACCTAACATTTAACATTCAGGAGTGTTTGCTGGAGCAAGGGTCAAGATATACACATTCGATACATAAGAGGTTAATGTGTACGACTTTTTTCTTTAGGGGTTTATGTGTACACATCATCATACTTCAAGGTTCAAGTTATAATTAAGCCTAATTTTAATCATGTCTAATGTTTACCTGATTGTGTCATTGGTCGGAGCCCATTTCCAGCAATGAGGGTCTGAACCCCCAACTATTGACAGTTCCTGTGCAGTCAAAAGCGCAGCACAGGACTGGACCATATAATTAACAACCGATATATTTAAGAATAATTATATAATATTGAATGAAATTAAAATGACTAATTAGACTTTAACTACGTCACAAGCAGATTAGTAAGTGCATGGTGCTTGGTAATATTCTTGGAGAATTATAATTTAGTAACAACTTATTTACACTAGATAGTAACAACCAATATTAACTTACATTGTTTCCTTTCTTAGCGTCCAGAGCTAGAGTCCATAATGATATGAGGGAATCTCGCTTCGGTAGCATAATCTTCCTAGTACAAAATCAGAAGACCTTGTTTCCTTCCTGCTGTATTAAGTTGTTTTCTTGGGGTGTCTATGCCAGTTCTCTCTTCCAGAAGCTGTATTTGTAGCACCTTAAAGGGTCCTATTTGTCCACTTATTAATTGTTACACTTATCCTTATCTATGGTAGTCGGATGCTAGATTCAATATTCTTATTTCTTAAAAATAAGTGGAGCCTATATATAAGAAATTTGTAAACTATTGATGCCAATTGTAGGTGACTCCCAACTGGAATCTCATTCCTTTATGTTCCGATGGAGATGCTCCTATAATGACCAAAAGGTGGAAGTATTTGACTAAGAAAAAGTGATTACAGTGACTGCAGTGCTGGAATAAGAACCAGGACATGTGGTGGACTAAAAAAGTGATTGCAATGACTGTTGTTCTCCCTCTGTTATTGTGAGTGGCAACCATTATTATTGGCTTCCTGAAGGTTGTTGGTATTTAACATTTATTGTCTGATTATCAAGTTTAGGGCTAAAGATAATCAGTTCATAGACTTGAGAATCCCTCGTTTTCGTGAATGTTGCAGTCTTGATAATCTAAATGATTGTCATGCACGGATAAAATATTATCAGGTTGGAGCAGATACTATGGATGTCTATTGTTTCAACGAGAGATGTAATCATTGGAGTACGATGTACACGATTAGTGTGAGAGATGTAATCATTGGAGTACGATGTACACGATTAATATCAGGACTATTGGTAAGAAATTGATTACAATGAGTTTTAAATATGGTGTAATGATTGTTTTCAATGAAGAGAGAAATTACAATTTCTTGTATGATCCCGAGTCGAATGAAATCAACAGTCTTCAGTTATACTCCTAGTTTGACTGCTATTGAAGGAATGAATTCATTGGATCCATTAAATCCCAAAATATCACTTTCTGCTAACTAGGGCATTCAGAAGGTAACCATCTAACCTTTAATTATGGTAGCAGTTTAGAATTGGTTGTATGTATGGTGTTGCCCTCATGCCCTGAAACTTGAACTAAATAATACCAGGCTTTGTGTTAGTGTTAAAGTAAATCATATATTTCTGACAGCTAGCTTGTATTGGTTTAATAATGCGCATTCATGATCCTATAATAATTCAAGAGTGTGTGATTGTCTGTAATCTTATCAGATTATGTTAATAATCAGTACTTTGTTATATCCAATTTATCCTGCTAATAATCTCAGGAATTCGTGACACAGTCCCCTGCCCTATATCTAGCGTGTGTCTGTGTCTAGTCATATAGACTTCCTTTCTTTCTATCGTCCGCTTAGCCTTATACGTCCTATGTTCTCAATTAGATCAGTTAATATTGTGGAACCTGACTACCTGAGTATCCATTGATGTATATGAAACTTTTTGTCCTGCGAGTTTTTTGAATATGACAATTGTTTTAGTAATTACATGTATTATGCACTGATTAAATCCCATTTCACTTCATTCGTAATGCTAATATCCCCAAAAATCCTAATGATAATGACCATCTTAAAGTTAAAATCTGAAATTATCATCCATATAATGATCCTTACTATAAAATATCGATCCTCGACACCAGTGATTTTAAAGTCTCGTGGCAGTTAAGTCCCTTACATCAGATTATGTAAGCACTTAAGTATACTAGGTTCTATTAACGGGTTAGTCTGTACTTCTTGTAGCTAGATTATAACTTGTAATTACTGGTAGTTTGGTACATTTCCAACGTTTGTGTGAATCCTGAAATTCCTTGTCAACTGATCTCAATTATACCGTAGTACCTCCCTAATTCCACCTACAAATTATTAAATTTAACACCTTATGAAAAATATTGATGCTTAGCTTAAATATTTGTTGATTTTCTCTAGATGTGCAGATGAATGGAGATCTAAACTCATAGCTGATGTGAGATATGTTCAGTCTGGTGGCCAAACTAATGATAGGTACTGTTATTCACAATGGATTTTCTCCAAGTGCAGATTAACAGAGCTCGAAATTCACACTTGATAGCCAAAAATTTTCAATTGCTTCACTCATGTGTACATGTTAGTTTCTATGTAGTGTATATGAGCAGAGAGAACTGATAAGTGTATATGTAGTTTCTATGTAGTTTCTAATAAATCATAAATAGTACCTCAACCAATTTGTTTCGATTTTCGAAGAAATATGTAACGAAGACTAAAAGGTAATAAAATATGTCTTTGAAATAATAACATATTCGCAAATAATTTGAAAGAAAACTTTAAATTAATGACTAAAATATATCAACAAAGTAATAACAATAATAATTTATCACTATAACTTTCTATTTATCAGATTATGACAATAGCTTAATTAGTCTACAAATCTTGACAATTTTCTATTTTACAAATAAAAATTAGAATTCGATAACTAATCAAAAACTATACAGTAACTACCAAAACCCTGTCTTAATAAAACAACTCAAATCAGTCAAAAACATCTGTAAAGTCAATTAGTGTGTATACATACACTACACACACAATTTACACACAGACCCTTTACAATCTCCCCTTTCTCCGCTACGTGCACGTTCAACACACGCGCAAAAATCATAAATCAGCTATGTATCGAAGACCCAAATCAAAATCACCCAACTCTTCATTCTTCACTCTTTCACACCTAAATGTAAAAACCCTAATTTTATTCAAGAAGATGGGTCGAAAAGCTTTTTTGAAGCCAACCCTTTTGTTTACTCTCTTGATTCTTCTAGCCCTTTTCGCTTTTTTGAGTATAAGTCCTTTTAAGTATGATTCTGACCCGACCCGTTTTGATATTCAAGAAAAAAGATTTAAAATTTATGGTCAATTGGGTGTAAAAAAGGTTAGGGTTTATATGTATGATTTGCCTAGGAAGTTTACATATGGGGTTATTGAGAGCTATGCTAAGGCTAGGAATGGGGATGTTTTGAAGCTTAAGTATCCTGGTAATCAGCATCCTGCTGAATGGTATCTTTTTGATGATTTGACCCGACCCGAATCGGAACGGGTCGGGTCACCTGTGATCCGGGTTATGGATCCGGATGAGGCTGATTTGTTCTATGTGCCCTTTTTCTCATCTTTGAGTTTGGTGGTGAATCCTATTAGGCCGGCTGGGTCAGTGGGGCCCACTGTGGAGTATAATGATGAGGTGATGCAAGAATGGTTGGTTGAGTGGTTGGAGGATCAGGTGTATTGGAAGAGGAATAATGGGTGGGATCATGTGTTTATTTGCCAGGATCCTAATGCTTTGTATAAGGTTGTTGATAGAGTGAAGAATGGAGTGTTGTTGGTTTCGGATTTCGGGAGGTTGGGACGTGATCAGGCTTCGTTGGTTAAGGATGTGATATTGCCTTATTCGCATCGGATTAATACGTTTAAGGGTGATGTTGGTGTTGAGAACCGGAAATCTTTGTTGTTCTTTATGGGTAATCGTTATCGAAAAGAGGTAATTGTTGTTAATTAGAATTGTTATATGCTTTGTGCATTCATGCTTTTGTTTTGAAATGTTATATTCGGTTGCTTTAGTTTTGTAATCAGTAAAAAGAATGAACCTTTATCTGCTGCCTAAAGATTTAGTAGATCAGGTAGTAATTTCGTTTCTGTTGATCCTATGATTACCTAGTAAATAATTGATAGAAATCTGTAAGATAGTAGAGTATCAGATGGTTTTGAAGGCAATGTAGTAAGAAATGGAGGAAGCATAGCAGCAGATTTCAATTTATATAGAAACACTTACCTTCCATCTCAAAGAACGGGGTTGTATTACAAATAGGGTAATGGTGAAAATGTAGTAATTGAGCAAAATAAGGCAGTTAGTTTAGTTTATCGGGTTTAATGTTTTTGTTTTGATTATGCATATCTAGTTTTGATAGGGTGCTACAACAATAAAGGTGCTGGTAGGGCAGCTGAGCAAGATTTAGTTGTACAATTAAAGAGTTATATTTGGCTTTGGTTGCATGTCCTCTGTTGTGGGTTTTGAGTCCAAGTCCATGAATATGATAGATTTTAGCAGGTCAAAGTTAATGCACAGGAGTAGTTACTGAAGTAATCTTTCCTATGTCAATATAAGCAGTTAAGCACTTATGTTACAACCTTTTCTTGAATTTGTAAAGTGGTTTCTATTTGCTAATGCTGAACAGAAGAAGTTCTATTTCATGTATTTGTCAAACTTTGTCCCTGCCTATCATGACATTTTGAATACAAAAGAAATATTTTTGTGTGCGATTTTACTTATCTGAATAATTATCACACTGATGATCAAGCATGTGGGATAACTATGATGCCATGTGATCTATGATACTGAAAGATATTAATGATTGTATAGATCTTTTTGGAATTATAGACACGAATTTCGGTTTCAATATATACTTATAGTGCATTAATCAGTAGCCTACTTGTATCTCATCCTTTCTGAATTTTTTATGGGGGGGTTGGTTGGGGGGGGGGGGGGATGCATTGGCAGTCCTGTTCCATAAAGAGTAATAGTCATTGATTTTCTCATTGTATTCTCAGTTGTCATTGTTATACTGGACCCGATGCTTTCATTCATGTTGTCATGTGAACCTTCTAATGTATGAGGTTTTCTTCTACATTTGCGCGGTAGTGATTTCATACTAATGCTATTGACATTTTAGGGAGGAAAAATTCGAGACATGCTTTTTAAATTACTTGAAAGTGAGAAAGATATTGTAATAAAACATGGTGCACAATCGAGAGAGAGTCGGCGTATGGCTACACAAGGAATGCATACTTCAAAATTCTGTTTACATCCGGCTGGTGATACTCCCTCAGCTTGTCGACTGTTCGATGCTATTGTGAGCTTGTGTGTTCCAGTGATAATTAGCGACTATATTGAGTTACCTTTTGAAGAAGTTATAGACTACAGGAAGGTTGCAGTTTTTGTGGATTCAAAATCTGCCGTAGAGCCAGGGTACTTGGTGGAGTTGCTTCGGAGTATTAAGCCAGAGAGGATTTTGGAATATCAAGAAGAAATGAAAAAGGTAAGTCCTACATGTGGATTTTTGTGCATCCCTTTTCATATATGTTTTTCCTGTTAATTGTACTTGATTGCAATTGCACTTGGGAACAGTGGGGCAAAAAATGTGTGAGTGCATTTTGTAAAGGGGTAAAACAACAATGTGATGGTGCATCTGTAAAAGAAGTATTTTTCTCTATATTTCTAGTTCCTCTAAGTGATGAACACAAGGTTTTAAAAGAAACGGTAGAAGATACACCATTATAGTTATTAATGTTTAATTTGCAGTTATGTTGACCACCACTGCATACTTGGTGTATAAAAATTTCAATCGGAATCATCTGGTACATGTATTTTTTGAATTGCAAAGAAGAATTAACTATTTTGTTAGCTCTCTTCTTTTTTCTTGGAACTGCTTTAGATGTAGATTTACATGAACAACTGCTTTAGATGTAGATTTACATGAACTTTTGTTTGTACTACATCCATTCAGGGTATAAGTATATTCTGATAAAGTTTATGACATTATAATTTGTAAATAGGTGAAACATTACTATGAGTACGAAGATCCAGATGGAACAGTCAACGAGATCTGGCGCCAAGTGTCCTCAAAACTTCCTCTTATTAAACTGATGATCAATCGTGATAAACGGCTTGTAAAGAGGGAGTTGACTGAACCAGACTGCTCATGTCTGTGCTCAAACAAGACAGGGATTTATACCACGTTATGATGCTCCTGCATTTCCTTTTTGATATAAGAATATTCCGCATTGCTCAAAGACTCTTGATAAGGTTCTTACCAGCGGCAAGATTTTATATTTCTGGTTGAGAGGGTTGGCCTGGTTCTCGGATATACATCAGATGGGGGTGATGATTAAATCCTATCATCTGCACTCATTCTTTGGGTAGTTGCTGATGCTCGAGTGGAGCAACAAATTAGTTCATTATACAGAGATCTTATTTGAAGTTACATATATTGTTATGTAGTTCATGCTCCACCTAGAGATTACGTGATATCTGTAACCAATGTAGTTAAAATTTTTGTTTATTTTGTTGTAACTATTGTTGAGTTGTACATGGAAATATAAATATCACTTCTACCTTTTGGAGGGTTTTAATTAAAATATTCCATCTTCCTAAGCCTCCTATATCATTTTTAGCCTCGAGCGCAGATTACACCTCTGAATAAAAATTTGTATTCATGATAGGGATAACTGGATACTTATGTACCAGGGAACTCGAATTACTGGCTGCTTTTAAAAATGGGTTTTCAGGAGGTTTCTCTTGTAACTTGTATGTTGTGTCTCTTTAAAAAATAAGTTAATATAAATCACGAAATCATAAAATTACCAAACTATGGCAATTCTATATAAGAATGATTGTAGTATATCGGACAGAAAGTAAGTGTCAAACCGTTATAGAAATTGGCTGATTTTTTAAAATCGTTGATAATTGGTCAAAAATATTTATCCGGTTCCATAAATCGTTACTAATTTTTCAAAAATCGTACGATAAATCACAAATCGTTTCCTTAACAAATTAATTACACTTTCCGAAATCAGTAAACTGATTTGTTAATCTTATTTTAGGTGGAACTAAACATATTTTATATGAAACCGGTTTTGATTCGAACTGTCAAATTTAATCCGAAATTTGTAATCACGTGACAATTGATTTGGTAATCTTACTTTTAGGTGGAGCTGAACATATTTTATACGAAACCGGTTTTGATTCGAACTGTCCAAATTTAATTTTTCAGTTTTTTAACAGTTTAGTTTGATTTAGAATTTTAATATGAAAGCTGATTTTCAGTTTGAATTTGATTTGTACTGAAATAACCGAAATGAATCGTTAATATAATATATTTATAATTTAGTTTAAGTATTAACTAGTTTAAACGCCGTACGATGCGGATTTTGTTTGTATTATACAATTTTTTAATTTAATTTAAGTTAAAAAAAATTATATCATTAATTTGAATTCAATTGATTTTATGTAATTAATTTTACGTAATTGATTTTACATTTTAGTTAAAAGGGGTAATTGGTTAGTTATTTATAATTATAATATGTTTAATTTGTTTTATTAAATAACATTTCCCATGTTATTTTTAGAAAATAAATGGAGTTTGGTTAAAAAAATAGATAAGGGAATGTATTTTAGCTTAAAAGGTAATTGGTTAGTATTAATAATTTTAAAATTTTTGTTTTATTTTATTAAATAGATATGCCCGTGATATTTTTGAAAAATGAGGTGTTTAGTTGGAAAAAATAGAAAATGTAACATTTTGTAATTGAAAAAGGTAATTTCTATTTCTGTAAAATAAAAAATGAGGTGTTCAGTTGGAAAATGATATTTTTGTAAAAGAATATTTTTTTAGCTGAAAATAATAGAACAGTTAATATGTTTTAGCTGTTAAAAATGTTAATTAATTAGTTATTAATTACAATAATATTATTAATAAAAGACCGAAAATTGATTGAAAATCGTTGAATCAAAATTTTCAATATTTCGTCTATAGATAGTAGCTTATAACATGTGTGATGTAATGAATTTTTTTAATATTACATGATTTTTTAATTTAATTTAATTCAAATATTTAAAACATCAAAATTTGTTGGCTTATTTTTTTAAATGACATACTTATATACTATACTATATTATAATAGACGAAACATTGAAAGTTTGGTCGGTACCTGTTTTTTTGGTACACGCTGATTTTACATAATTACCCTTCTTTACTTATATATTTTCTAAAAAGGAATTTCATAAAAAGTTTTTTGTACATTATATAAAATATCACAGATACGCTTTTCAATCAAAACATGTTATCTATTCTATCAATTAAAACGCCTCTATTTTCAGAAATATCACGAGCAATCAAAACACGTTACCTTTTCTATCTTTCTCAAATAAAACACCTCTTTTTTACTTTTTTTTTTATTTTTTTAAACAAAGTTCCACGTAACTTCCAAAAATAACATGAATAATTCTATTTAATTAAATAAAATAATAATATTATAATTATTAGTAACCTACAAATTATTTTTTTAAACTAAAATGCACTAGCGAATTAATTAAAATTAGATGAAAAATTATAAAATATTAAAAAAAAATAATGTTTTACTTAAAAAAATATTTATTTATATACTAATTAAGTAAGAGTAATTAAATAAAAATAGTAAAACTATTAAACAAGGATAATTAAGTTTTTTCCCTCTCTCATAACAATAAATATTAAATAAACCAAGTGTTTTGTTAAGTGATTATAAATCATGTATATGTTAGTATAATTATCTACTAAATTTCTGATAATCTTTGTTTTTTTAATTTCCTAGAACTTTATTTGATCACCTTACTTTTAAGCAGATATGGGTTTGAAATCTTATCATTCTATTTGATTTGGTTTCAATAATCAAATGGCTTTGATCAACTTTATGAGATGTTAAATCAATTTTTTTGATATGATCCCAATTTAATTGAAAAACTGACCAAACCGACACCGGTTCCTAGTTTAAAGCAACAAAACAAATTTCATATTCTTCTAAAATAATAACTAAATTTAAAATAAAATAGTGTTTGTTTTCCTAAATATTTTTATCAAAATCTTCTCACGTTAATAATATATGACAATTTTTAATTTATGGATGTATATATACCGGATGCTATGTTAATAAGAAGGAAATTACTCAACGTTAATATTACTCATCAGTATTTTTGGAAAAATATTTGATTTATCTAGCATTTTCCTTTCAAGTATTCGAAAAATCCTCATAGCTGCTGTTCAGAATCAGATTTTTGTTTGACTTTCACAAGTGGGTACACTGAAAAGTAGGACATTTATTTGAGGCCCAAGAAAACTTAATTTTCACGCATAGGCAAAACGGTTATATAAAGAAAAAGAGGAGAAAACAAAATTTTAAAAGCAGTAAAAACATAAATCTCAGCGACTAGGGTTATGAACTTATAGAATTTGCAGCAACAGCCTCATCTATCTCTCTACACATTGTGGCGTCTCAGTGCTTGAGGCACTTGACTCTTTCAAAGGCCTTTGTTAATACATCTATTTTCAATCGAAGGTATATCCATACAACCCTTCTTTAGGCTTGTTCTTTTTTCAACTGGTAGTAGCTTTACTTTGTGTGTATAGTCTTTTTGTATGTTTTTGATGAATTCTTGATTAAAGATTTGATTTTTATGCAAAACCCATGTTCAAGATTGTATCTTTTTTACTTTAATTACTGATTTTATGTTTGTTTTGATGTTCAATTGTTGAATAATATGTTCTTGTTGAATTCTTGAATAAAGATTTAATTTTTATGCAAAACCCATGATAAAGATTGTATCTTTTTTACTCTAATTGCTAATTTTATGTTTGTTTTGATGTTCAATTCTTGAATAATACGTTCTTGTTGAATTCTTGAATAAAGATTTGATTTTTATGCAAACCCATGATAAAGATTGTATATTTTTTAGTCAATTTGGGGGTTTTAGATGGGTTTTGATGTTATTAGTGATGTTTGCATATGGTTTTTTCAGAATATGAATCGTTATAGTTTTACTTCGATTTCTAAAGTTCTTAGTGATGTAATGTGTCTTTGTTGTTGTTTTCTTGTGTTTCATTAAATTGTACAGAGATCCAATTTTTATACAAAACCCATTATAAAGATATGATGTTGTTTTTTTAATGTGATTTGATGTTAGCAGTTATGTATGTATAATGTTTCTTAGAATATTAGTTATAGTATTACTTGTTCTTTCTTCTAATGTAGTAGCTTTTACTTGTTTTTATTTTTTCCTTTTATGTTGTTATTTAATTATTGATTAATAAACCCTTTTTTTTTTGGGTACAAATCCCATCATAAAGATTGTATTTAAGTCAAGTTACTAATTTTTAATGTCATTTGATTTTTATTAGTAATGAACGCAAAGAGGTTTTCAGAATATGATCTTTATAGCTTTACTTGTTTTTCTCTAAATCTGATTTTGTGGCTTTACTTTTTATTTGTATGTTCTCATTGAATTCTTGAATATAAACCATTGTTTACCAAACAATGATAAGAATCCTATCTCTTTTACGCAGTCTGCCAATTTTTGATGTGTTTTGATGTTATCAGTGATTACAGATGGGTTTCTGAGTTTGAATCTTTATAGTTTTGCTAAACTCTTTTCATATAGCAGCTTTACTTTCTCGGCTAGTTTCTTCTATGTTCTCATTGTATTCTTGAATGAAAAAACTAATCGTGATACAAAACCCATCGTAGTGATTATGTCTTAAACTCGGATTGCTGATTTTAGATTTGCTTTGGTGTTTTTAGTAATTTATGCAAAAGGGTTTTGATTATATGAACTTTTTAGCTAAATGTTTTTGTTAAAGTACTAAGATATTGGAATTCTTGGATTTTAAATTATATGTTTGTTTTGCTATTAGGTTTTGTCAACTTTCGAGTGAGACTTTGCTGAAAGATATGGATTCTGGAAAGAGTTTTGCTAGGAGAGATAAGCTTTTGGAAATTGAATCTCAAGTTCGAAAGTTATGGGAAGAGAATGATGTTTTTAGGGCTGAAGCTGGAGCCGAACCACCAAAGGAGGGGGAAAAGTTTTTTGGTAACTTCCCTTTCCCCTATATGAATGGGAACTTGCATTTGGGCCATGCTTTTTCTCTCTCAAAACTTGAGTTTGCGGCTGCCTTTCATAGGCTTAGAGGTGCTAATGTCTTGTTGCCGTTTGCTTTTCACTGTACCGGAATGCCAATTAAGGCCTCTGCTGATAAACTTTCTCGAGAGGTTCAGAAGTTTGGCAATCCACCTGTGTTTCCTGTTGCAGAAGAGGAGGAGACTCCGAAGGAAGTGGCATCAAAACCAGAGGAAGTTGAGGGCGCACCTGATAAATTTAAGGGGAAGAAGTCAAAAGCAGTGTCTAAAGCAGGCGGTGATAAGTATCAGTGGGAAATAATGAGAAGTTATGGGCTTTCTGATTCTGAGATTTTGAAATTTCAGGATCCTTATCATTGGTTAACATTTTTCCCCCCTCTTGCTGTTGAAGATCTTAAGAGTTTTGGGTTGGGCTGTGATTGGAGGCGTACATTCATCACGACCGATATGAACCCGTTTTTTGACTCTTTTGTTAGGTGGCAGATGTTAAAATTGAAGGGCATGGGGAAAATTGTGAAGGACCTGAGATACACAATTTACTCTCCATTTGATGGCCAGCCCTGTGCTGATCACGACCGAGCTTCGGGTGAAGGTGTTAATCCTCAGGAGTACACTCTTATTAAAATGGAGGTTGTGTCGCCATTCCCCCCAAAATTAGGAGCTTTGGAAGGTAAAAAAGTTTATCTTGCAGCAGCAACACTAAGACCAGAGACGATGTATGGGCAAACAAATTCCTGGGTACTTCCAGATGGAAAATATGGTGCATATGAAATTAATGAGGAAGAGGTGTTTATTTTAACTGAAAAGTCAGCCCGTAATTTGGCATATCAGAGATTGTCACGGGTTCCACAAAAGCCAAGTTGTTTGCTAGAGCTGACTGGTCATGATTTGATTGGTCTGCCTTTGAAGTCTCCGTTGGCATTTAATGACATCATATACTCTCTTCCCATGATGTCAGTTCTCACTGATAAGGGTACTGGAATTGTTACTAGTGTTCCTAGTGATTCTCCTGATGATTTTATGGCTTTGCAGGACTTGAAATTGAAGCCAGCTTTTAGGGCCAAATTTGGTGTGAAAGATGAATGGGTTTTGCCATTTGAAGTCATTCCTATAATCAGCCACCCAGATTTTGGAGATAGATCTGCTGAGAAAATCTGCACAGATATGAAGATTCAGAGTCAGAATGATAGAGAAAAGCTTGATGCTGCAAAAAAGATCATCTACAAGGGAGGGTTTTATGAAGGAACTATGGTTCAAGGGAAATATGCTGGCTTGAAAGTCCAAGATGCGAAGAGTTTGATCCGAAACGAGCTCTTAGAGAGTGGCCAAGCTGTTATTTACAGCGAGCCAGAGAAAAAGGTGATGTCTAGATCAGGAGATGAATGTGTTGTTGCTTTGACTGATCAGTGGTATATTACCTATGGAGAAGAAAATTGGAAGGAGAACTCAGAAAGATGCTTGGAGGGAATGAATCTCTATTCTGAGGAGACTCGTCATGGTTTTGAGCACACCTTGGGTTGGCTTAATCAGTGGGCTTGCTCTCGTAGTTTTGGTCTTGGGACTCGTATTCCTTGGGATGAGGAGTTTCTTGTAGAGTCTTTGTCTGATTCAACACTTTACATGGCATATTACACTGTATGCCATTTGTTACAGAGAGGGGATATGTATGGTACTGATACATCATCAGTAAAACCAGAGCAGCTGACTTATGAGGTTTGGGATTTCTTGCTATGTGATGGGCCGTACCCCAGTTCTTCGAACTTACCACCATCTCTTCTTGAAGAGATGAAGAAGGAGTTTAAGTATTGGTATCCATTTGATCTCCGAGTTTCAGGCAAGGATCTTATCCAAAATCATCTTACCTTTTGCATTTATAACCACACGGCACTCATGCCCAAACATCACTGGCCTCAAGGTTTCAGATGCAATGGACACCTTATGTTGAATTCTGAGAAAATGTCAAAGTCTACTGGAAACTTTAGGACTTTGCGACAAGCAATCGAAGAGTTCTCAGCTGATGCTACCAGATTTTCTCTTGCTGATGCTGGGGATGGGATGGACGATGCCAATTTTGTCTTTGAAACAGCTAATGCTGCTATTTTGAGGTTGACTAAAGAGGTTGCATGGATGGAAGAGGTTCTTGCTTCTGAATCCACATTGCGAGTTGGTCCTCCTTCTTGCTATGCAGACCATGTTTTTGCCAATGAGATTAATATTGCTGTTAATATGACGGAGAAGAACTACAAAGATTATATGTTTCGTGAAGCTTTAAAAACTGGATTTTATGATCTTCAAGCTGCCAGAGATGAATATAGGCTTTCCTGTGGGTCTGCGGGAATGAACCGCGATTTGTTGTGGCGGTTTATGGACGTACAAACAAGGCTGATCACTCCTATTTGCCCACATTATGGTGAATATGTGTGGAAGGAGCTGTTGAGGAAGGATGGATTTGCTATTAAGGCGGGATGGCCTGAAGCTGGGTTACCAGATCCAACTCTTAAAAGGGCCAACAAATATCTGCAAGATTGTATAGTCACAATGAGAAAGCTTCTTCAGAAGCAAGCATCTGGTTCGAAAAAAGGTAAAGTGAACGTATCAAGTCAAGCCAAACCCACTGTTGGCCTAATATTTGTGAACGAGCAATATGATGGATGGAAAAGAGAATGCTTGAACATCCTGCGGGATAAGTTTGATAGCAAAACCTGTACTTTTGCTCCAGATCAAGAAATCTTGAAGGAATTGCAGCAAAGTTCCATTGGGAAGGAAGGTAATTTCAAACAGACTCAAAAGCTATGTATGCCTTTCATGCGGTTCAAGAAGGATGAGGTAGCTGCTGTTGGTGTTCAGGCCCTTGATCTGAAGTTGCCATTTGGTGAAATCAAGGTCCTTGCGGAGAATCTCGAGTTGATTAAGCGACAATTAGGTCTTGAAAAAGTTGAAGTCCTATCCCCTACAGATCCTGATGCTATTGCAAAGATTGGTCCAAATGCTTCTCTGTTGAAGCAGAATCCACCATCCCCTGGAAATCCTACTGCCATTTTCTTAAATGAGTGATTTCTAGATTTCTGGACTTATATATTTGGCTGTGATATTTAGAGTTTAATTTCAGTTTCGTTTCAATTCATCACAAGTACTGTTGAACTTTTTGCAACCTTGATATTGTAGATTGTTTCAGATCTATATGACACTGCGTTTTGCTATGGGTTTAGTTTATATTTTTCATGCACAAATGACAGAATTTTGCTGTAATTGATCTCCTTTTCTACTTTGCGAACTAATTATATATTATGTGTACAAAGTGAAAACTACAAACAGATAAGAAATTGATCTGAAATTGACAGTGGAAGTATTATCAAACTTTTTTCTAGTTGCGAGTGTATCAGGCCACGATTGATAGCATCAATGTCCCAGATCTCTCCCCTCGGGGAGAGGGGGTGCTCTCGTTTAAAGATCTTACATTGCTCAAGGCTGTTATGAAGTCTTATCCAGGCTATCAAATTGTTAGCAGTGTATTTCTCTAATCCTATAAACAAGGTCTGTTATACTTTTCTGTTTAATTGCTTTTCAATTGCTGTTGTTTAATTAGATGTATGGACTTCATGTTTGTTTGCTTTTACTTCTGTTGATATGAAATCAGTACTATAGGTCGACTTTAACTTCTTGCTAATCAGTTAATCATGTATGATATCAGTATTGTATGCATCTATACTATCTGATGTTCCCCCATTGTATTGAACAAGCAAGACCAACTCATACCTGATGTTCTGACAAAGATAATAAAAACGAAATCATAGTTTATCATATAGAGATATATGATCCAACATTGCATACTGGACGGTAATTAGAAGTTTATGTTACTAAAAATATGTATTTAAAATCATTAATATCCCCGAAGTTCAATCATCAACTATACTGTCGATAAGAACTCCCAAAAAAAAAAAAGAACATCCAATCAAGTAACTCAAAATTCTTAACATAAACCAAATCATAACATCAGCTCGGATTACTTTAAACCAAATTGTTAAGATATGTAATACATTATTCATGTCAACAAATCCAGACACGATATAGTTTAATAGATAGACAGTAGTCAGAAATTGCATATGATGAACTGTTGCTAAATAGAAAGTTCCTGGAGATTGCAAAATGGCACCGTTACATAATTATATTCCTTGATGCAGAGTCCTAAGGTTGATTGTTATTTCTCTTAAACTGGAAGTGAGCTCGTTATGAAGGCCTGCTTTCAGAGCTGCTTCCATGATTACGTTTTTAAGTACCTATAGTGTTGAGGTTCCGAAGAGCATCTGCAACTTCTCTAAAGACAAACAATATTGACAAACAATATTATGCATTACCAAGTTTGTTTGCATAATCAATTTTGTAAATTCTATACCTAACAACAGATTGATCTTTTTCAAAATAAAAATATCTTAGTTCCTCGGATTCGTGCTGACCAATTTATCTATCCAAAAGAATCATTGTGAAATTGTAAAATTCTTGTGACAATGGATTCCATCTTTCTGGTTTATGTGTTTGTGGCATATATTCAAAGTGTTCAGAAATAAGTAAATGGATCTCGTCCTTTATAGTGCACATTGCAGATGAATAGATGTCCAGCCATTCGATTAATGACCAACTGAAGGTTATCAGTTACATTATTAACTTCATGATCAAGTTACTTTCCTAATCATAGGATTTTGCATTCCACACAATCAAATGGATTTTTATGGTTTGCCAAATCAGTGGAGTATGTTAAAGCAACTCCAATAGATTACTATTTATATTCACAACTTAATTTTAGGAATCGAGTATAAAAACAGTACTCCAACAATGTTGTAGTGATCATCTAAATCACTAGGACACTCCCTTCATTCCTTATTTTTAAGATTGTTTTAACTTATATTTTATTGTAAAGTATTACCAGCACTCTCTTTCTCTCTCTATTTTATGTTGTACTCTTAGTGATGGAAAATAATTTTAATGATAAAATATTAAATAAGGAACGAGTACAAGGAACATTGTTGGAGATGAACCTACCCATTTGTATTCCAAGTAAGTAGGATCTAAATTTTTACATTATATTTAGGTAATGAATCAAGGATACTGTTGAATTTTTTATATTATATTTAGGTAATGAATCAAGGATGCCGTTGGAGATGCTCTACATCCTCATAGTAAACCACCCAGGTAGAATACCTTAAATTACCGTTAGTAAAGATGGCATCTAAATGTTGCTTGCATTCTTGTACATACATTATTCTTCAGAACATAGTTGCAAAAGCACTTCAGCATCTTTATAAAATTATTCATTTCTAATCTTAACTTTCACTTTGTCAGATCACGATGATATTTACATGTCGTTTTGATACTTTCAACATGATTTTGTACACTAGTTTCAGTTGTTTCTTAGTTCTTTACTTGAATCATAGGTTATTCCCACACATAGTATTCCCTATTGGCAATCCTGCTCCAACTTTCTTCTGTTTGTAAGTTCTTTACTTGTAGTGTTCTGTTTTGTGACGCTGGCAAATGATTATAACTAATAATACTGTATGTTTGTAAGGACCAAATCTGAATATATTTATTGTGCAAAAGATGTTAAGGAACTCTACATGAATAACATGTTTCATGTGAAACACATGTGTTTCAGTTTTACTTCTTTAAACTGTTAATCTGTCAGTAATTATAGACCAAAAAACCAGACCAAAGTTTTAAAGAATTAGATTAGTATACACCTGAAATATCTCACAAAGTATATGACATCAACCTATTCAGGATTGAGACTTCGAGAGCTGTTATGATTTTTTACTCCTAGGTATATTAATGCAGTACTTAGCAGCTAGAGACAGAAAAATTGAACAGGTGACCCTAATAAAAAAAATACATCTCCAGATACAGTTGTAATGTCCTGAAATAAGTTACATAAGGAACTGTGCTGAAATCAACATTATTATCATAACTTTAAAAAAATACATAACTTAAACATCCTTGCGACCTTTATTCTTTTTCGTGTAGTCTATATATAGGCATAATTTCCATTTTAGGACCAGGAGATCTTTCAGACACAAAGATCAAACTGTATCTCTAGTAATTAAGAAGTTTTCTGTACCATGCAAGAGATTGAAGAAGGTACAAGGCAATCAAACAGCACCTTAGTTAGGCGGCGAAGCAAGGTTTACTCATGTCTAACAGTCGGAAGTGAAAGACTAGAGTCAATCAAGGTTCTTCGCGACTGCTGGACTGAAGAACCGGCAGCTCCCATAGATGGCCGAGGCAACACACTTCTTCATTTATTAGTTATCCGTGGAAATCCGGAAACTTTGAAAAGTTTGATGGATGTAGTTAAAAGTTATGAAAACCTCAAGAAGAAAAACATAAGAGGTGACACTGCTTTACATGAAGCCGCAAGGTGTGGCAATGCGAAAGCTGCCATCTTGTTGTTAGACAAGGAAAAAGAGTTGATTTCGATGCTCAGCTGTCCAGTTCCCATGTGTAATTGCAAGAATTGTACGATGGCAATTTTGGCAAAGAAAGATAGTTTAGTTTCCATCGGCAATGAGTTGGGAGAAACAGCACTCTTTCTTGCAGCTGCATTTGGGCAAATGACGCTTTTTCAAACAATTCTGCGATACAACAATAACGATTGCAGCACAACGAGAAAGGACGGATGTACTGTTCTTCATGCTGCTATCACTGGCGAATATTATCGTATGTCTTCTATTTCTTCATCTTAATTTTTCTTTAGCAGAACTTTCAGCTTTGAAAATGCATAAAAGCTCAAGTCTCAAAGCCAAATTTCTAAGATGGATCAACACTGAGACTTAACTATCCTCTAATTCACCTTTGAGTCATCGATAATCTGATAAATGGTAGCTGGTCATACATGTACTCCTGTTTCAGACCCTTTTTGTTTCTGAATGTTGTATATGAATATATGCACACAGGAGAAAAGTTAAAATAGTACTGAAGGTTTGTTGTCCACTTTTGGTAGCTAGGGAAAGTACAATAATTAGGATCACTGGGTGGATCAGCAGGTGTTTTGCTAATTTAGTTAGTCTTTTGAAGTGTTAAGTTCCATTTTTTTTGGTTAAGAGAAGTATACACAACACTTCAATATTGTAGTACTTCCAACCAGAGCTTCTAGTTTTGAGTTTTGACCCCTGTACTACAAAATACAGGTACGGCTACAAAGATATTGTTTAAACTTCCTCAACTTGCTCACACACGTAACGATAAAGGGGAGACTGCTCTAAATCTTCTGGCTGCCTCACCATCTTCCTTCCGAAGCAATTCTGTCTACGTATTTTCAAATATGGGCAAGACATCCTTTATACCTCTCCAAATTTTGAGGGTTTTATTCTACAAGTGTAAGTGTACAGTGTACTCAACCCTGTTTATAAATGTATACTCCCTCCGTCCCGCCGGATTCTTTACGTTCACTGTTTGCACGCATTTTGAGGCTCTTATAAAGTATAGTTTCGTAATGTTTTTTTGAATTTTTCTTTTTTTGTATAAAAGTTTAAATGTCAAACTTTTATTCAGGAAAAAAAAAATTTTAAAAAAAATTATGGAACTATACTATATAGAAGCCTTAATATGCGTGCCAAAAAGTAACATAAAGAACCTAGTGGGACAGATGGAGTATTAACACAAATTTTTATTAGTCCTTCCATTTTCTGAAAG
>PHNY01279901.1:595-15389 GCA_003724115.2 Anethum foeniculum | reverse complement strand
AAATATCTATATTTTATTATTCAAAAAATGTTCTAGAAATCTTTCTTAATAATTTCCTGCACATCTAATTTGTTAAATGTTATTCTATACCTCACTCATCTTGGAAGTTACAAATTAATGAATAAGAAAAAAAATGATAAAAATTTAAATTGCATATAAAAATGACTAAAAATGTAGTATTTATTAACAAACACAACCTCTTTTGCAAAATTAATATTTATTAATAAAAAAAATTGGGAGAGGTGTAAATTTATTGTTTTGTAGTCCACAGTCTGATAGGGTTTATATCACAAGTAAGAGAGTTCATATCATAAGTAAGATAATCAACATAAAAAGAAAAAACATAATCAACTGAAAAGAAGAAGAAAAGAAAGAGACGGGTGTACGTGTCTTTCCTAAATGTCGGTAGTGAGTTTGTAGTGTTTAAGGATGTACGCCAAGATTTATTGAAAAAGAAGAAAAGAAAGAGATGAGTGTACGTATCTTTCGGTAGTGAATTTGTAGTGTTTAAGGACGCAAGATTTATTGTATCTGATAATATAAACAAACTAGAAGGGAAGCAAAGAATCTAGCAAGCTACAAGCTAGATTACAATACTATATCCAAGGCTGAGTATCTAGTGCTAGAAATAAATAGTTTGGAACTTAAAATAAAGGTTATTCTCCAAGCTTTTGCTTTGGATAATTTTCCCTCTGAAACTGCTGTCCAAAGCCAAAATGAGCCATTAGAATCCATATCAAAGTTAGAAGCTCGCCACCTTTGCTTAGTTGCTGGACATGGGACAATGCTCTGCAACGAATTGCAGCATAAAACATCATTTCTACCCACACCTTACACATTATCTCCCATCTATTTCGATAACATGGCTGGTTAATCTCCTTTGCCAAAATACATGCGTCAAACAACACAGATTTACTTCCATCTCCTTTCAAATTTATTGGTTTGATATCTACGTCTACACTCAAGATTAAAGAACATGCAAACTTATGATCTACCTGTGTACGTGCTTTTCCGTATTTTAAAAAGAATCTCTTTGTCTCCGCGCATGTGTCTCGGAATCTTGATTTTGCAATACCTGCAACTGCTGATATAAATACAGGTTTCATGACAAGGAGATATATCATGTAATCCGAGAGAAGCTTTGCGTACTGTCGATATTCCTCCTGATCATTATCAACATCAATATCATCAGAGTTGTAACAAAGTTCAGTAGCTATGTGCCACAACAAGAGACTGTCATCAAAATCAATGTCAACTATATATGTGAGTAAGGAATCCCAACCCCCATCCTTAAGAACCCAGTCTCCTCTGCCTAAACTTAAAACCTTGGCACTTTTTAAAGTGTCCATCAGCCTTGATTTCCTTATCATCTCCTCGAAGATGAAGTCTCTTAAATTTTCATTAAACGGCTGCCTAGACACAAATACAATGCTGTCATAAATATTACCAACTCCACACATGCTGACAATTCTATCCACAGTTTCTGAACGCTGATGTCGCGAATATTCTATAAGATTGAATGATGGGACAGATCCTGACCACTGTCGAAACAATATTCTACAAGGAAAACCAAGATTGTAGACGGAACGGTCATTAGTATTAGTGGGTTCTTCTGGTTGTCTTTTAACTAATTTCCTTTTGAGATCAAACAAACGTTTAAGGACTATGAACTTGAGTGTGGACTGATCCCTTAATTTAGCAATTGACCAATCTGTGAAGAGCAGCATCGTGAAAGAAATTATGTCCAGGAAAACGGCACCAACAAGAATGATGTAAGTAACTGCAATATCGAGCTTGCGAAATGTCTGGACTTCGTCAATAAAAAAGAATACTATTATAAGGCTTGCAAAAACAGCAGTAAAGGAGAGGAAACGCCAAATGTATCCTGCAGTAGAGTTCAACACACGCATCTTGGTGTAAAGAGCTTGATAGAAAAAATTTAATTCGGTCTCAACTATTTTAAAAGCATCCTTTGCTCTTCTCTTGAGAAAGAAGCCACGGCTCTCTTCGCGTTCCTCAAAACCGAGAATTTGATCAACTACCAGTGCCCGAAAGGAATAGAAAAACCGGGAAGCATATCCCACAATCTCCAAATCTGTTAACTTTCCTTCTTTTGCATTATGCACATCTTCGAGTTCTTGGGGAGTACTTTTTGCCCACACCCATGCATCAGGAGCATTAGACATCACTTTGGACCGGATGTCATCTAATATCTCAGCATAAGTTGGCCCTGTGAAAGGTTCCGCAAGCAGGGATTCACGAAAATTCTCCAAACTTGCAAGATACAGAGCCTGTGCACGCTGGCAACACCTAGTGATTCCAGCAAAAAATACCAGACTTGTGGGCAGCCACAGACTGTTTTTGGGAAATGAAAGAAGGACGATGTAGCCAGATGTTAAAATTTGAAATATGAAAGAAAGAAAGTACCTCATCCACAATTCATTGTCCTCGAGGGCAAACGCAGTGATTGTGTCTTGGCCTCCAAGGTGCAACAAAAGAAATGGAGCCCAGAAAGCCAAAAGATCATCTTTCTCGTCTAGACCAGATGACTCAAGTACACTGTTGGTGATCAGACCAACAATAAAATTGGCTGCCCAATCCGCAGCCGAGTATGCTGACCAAATAAATATAATCATCCATCTGCTCGTTGTTCGTTTTCTTAAAGGTGCAAACAGAACTAAACAAGTTTGTAGAAAGAGGCTTAAGATAATGAAACCTTGTATGTTACATGAATCCCAAACTATCTTAACTTTGTTAAGGATCGGAAACCTCATTACTGTTTTGGAATGAGGTCGACCTAGTTTATATATATATTTATCTACCTCAAGACTTAAGTTGTTCAAGGTAAATAGATATTAAAGTGTTGATGCAACTGGAAATTATATCTGGAAATTATATCTTTACAACTTATTGCAAATACCATGCACACATACACGCACATACACTCTTCTCACCATTTGCTTTAACAAGGGACAAAGCATCTAAGCCATTTATTGCCTTTCACGGGACAAAAAATTTGCAACTAGGGCTCCGTTTGTTTGTCGGAAAATGTTTTCCGGATTTTTCGGTGTCTGTTTGCACTCTGGAAAATATTTTCCAGGAAAATATTTTTTGTTCGTTTGTTTGGTTTTCTGGAAAATATTTTCCAGATTTTCCTGTGTTTGTTTTGCGCTTAGGAAAATAAAATATTTTCTGGGAAAAAAATTTTCTAATAGAAAAGTGATGATTTTCAGGAAAATGACTTCCCTTTTTACGAAGGGAAAACATTTTCCAAACTGAACATCTTATCTCTTATTTTCGTAATTTTCATATAAAAAATTTTTCAGAGAATTTTTTTCTCGAGAAATTTTTTTTTGGGAAAAATATCTGAAATTTCTTTTTCCCTATAATTTTTTTGAGAAAATTTTTTTCGGGAAAATTTTTTCTGAAAAAAAAGTTTGCCAGGAAAAAATTTCAAAAATTTTTTTTCTCGGGAAAATTTTTAGAGAAAAATTTTCGACAATTTTTATCGGGAAAAATTTCTGAGAAATTTTTTTCTCGCAAAATTTTTTTGAGAAAATTTTTCTCCGGAAAAATTTTCGAGCAATTTTTTTCCCGAGATTTTTTTCTCGAGAAATTTTTGTCGGAAAAATTTCAGAGAAAAAATTTTCTCGGGAAAAATTCCCAAGAATTTTCGAGGAAAAATATTTCCCAGAAATTTTTTCCGAGAAAAGTTTTTCTCGGGAAAAATTCCCTAAGAATTTTTCGAGAAATTTTTTTCTCCGGAAAAATTCCCGAGAAAAAATTTTCCTGAAAATTTTTCCAAGAAAAGTTTTTCTCGAGAAAAATTTCCAAAAAATTTTTCGAAAATTTTTTTTCTTGGGAAAATTTTTTCCCTGGAAAAATTTGCGAAAGTTTTTTAATTGGGAAAAATTTTACGGGAAAAATATCCTAGGAATTTTTTCTCGAGAAATTTTTCCCCCCAAAATTTTTTTCGAGAACTTTTTTTCCCGAAATTTTTTCTCCGGTAATTTATTTTCGTGAAAAAATTCCGAGAATTTTTTCTCGAGATAATTTCTACAAAATTGTTTCGGAGAATATCTTTTTCTCAATAATTTTTTTGAGAAAATTTTCCGAAAATATTTCGAACGTACAAACATTTTTCATAGACTTTATTTTCTCAGAAAATATTTTCCTAGGAAAATATCTTCCAGGAAAACAGTTTCCGGAAAAATATTTTCTAAGAAAAATATTTTCCTGGAAAATATATTTATAGGAAAATATTTTTCAAAATGAAGTTATTTTCAGACAAACAAACGGAGCCTAGAAGCTTTCTTCTGTGCTACATGTTCTTGACACCAAAATCCTTTTCTTGGTCCATCAACAACATACATATACTTTTCATAGTTGTTCATATCAGATAGTCAGAGATTCTCACCACAAGCTACTGTTGCCAAATTTTATATAAATATCTGAGACTTTAGACCAAACGTTTGTACATATAAAAAAATAAAATTTTCAGGTATTCATATGTGGTGTTAATTCGTGGTCATAGCTCTTATAGAACATGAGCTTTAAAAGGTCACACTCTATTGTAAGCATGGACATCCATTTATTATTTCCAAGCTTGACAAAAGACAATTTCTAATATCAAGGGTTAAATCAAGATAATATAAAATGAAGAACTAATTTCAGTTTTTATTGCCAAATAAGTTCTCGTAGAGAGATTGCTCTTAACTTTTGACTTTATCCTTATTAATACTCAACTGATAATATTCTCCTCTAGGCCCATGGTTCAATTCTCAGTTCAAGTCCATGTATTTAAATTTAAAGAAGCTATTGTAGAAGAAAGAAGTTACTACGCAAAACCCCCTGGTATGAGAACTATTTAGGGAAAGAGAACTTTAGAAAAATTGCACATAAATCATCAACGCGACATTAGCCGAATCCATGTAGAAGCAGCAGAAAACTAAGCAAAGCAGGATTGTGAAATATCCAATAAAGAAAACAGACCGGTATGATAGGAATAATTTGGCAAGAAAAGTCATGAAAAAAATTATCATTTCACTTGAAGAAAATAAGCACGAATAAATGGAAAATGCAAGCAATTGTGATGTCCTTAATCTCAAGGTCAGTTCTGCGATTGCTTCTATTAAGATGTTTCAGTCATACTGTTTTGTTGATTTTCTAAGAAATATTAGTTTGCCGGTCTATATAGAATAGGTTTCAAAACAAAGCTGGGATGCATTCTGATATTATGAAAATTATTATACAGGTTATTAGAAAGCGTGTTGATACTTGAAACATATTCAGATAGCTAATTATGTGGTATAGACTTCACTGCTGATAAACTTGTGGAAAAGACTACACTGCTGATAAACTTGATTCATATGCATCATTCTCTTAGTTGTTCAATGTTCATTGTAGGGACCTTGGATGTTTGAATAAAAAAATTTATCAGAAGTACGCCCGTGGTTTGCTGTATAATCATAATGCTTATCACACTACAAGAATTTCCAGTTTTTGCTAGCGGAGTTACCAACGAAACAGATCATTGTAATATTGGCCGAAGGTAAAGGTTTCACGACGGAATCTGAAATCCGTTGGCAATATAGCGACGGACCTGTAACAAACTATTGACAAAGTCCCTCATTGTTGACCACTCTGTGCAGCCTTTTACTAACAGAATTTCCGTTGTCAGCTGCCAACACCTTTTTCCGTTTTGACAACTTAGCGATGGACCTACGACGAAGTACTGACAAAGCCCTTTTTATTTTTTTACTTCCGACAGCTGCCAACGCTTTAATTCCGTTGGTAATTAGCAATTTTTCAATAAACCCACCAATTTTATTTTCATTGTGAATCCGTCATTGATATTAATTTTATTTTATTTAAAAACTTTTATAATTTCGTCGATTTTGTCATTTACAATTCTATGTAATGTCTTGAGAAACAAATTTCATTTATTGTTGTTCTAATATGCTACATATACATTCAAATTCTTTAAATACAAACTAAAAATTTAACCAAAAAAACACCATAAATTAATAACTTCAATGCACCAAAAGTCTGTGTTAAGTTTACATATCAAAAGGAGAGTACAAGCTTAGTTCAAATAGATTCTTGGTAGTTCTTACATAATTAGAACATAACTGTAAGCATTTAGAGCTGACAAGCTTCCCAGCAATAATGCAAATGCAGCAATCATTCTCCAGGTTTCTGCATTTTCAAAGAAGTAGAACTAATCAAGATGTCGCACATAAAAAGAGAAAAACTGGAAAGTTGTCCAAAGAAAATATAAATTAAACTTTCTAGTAGATATCAACAACTAAATCAATCTCTTCTCAAACAGTACATGACAACCAAATGCAGGCAGGGTAGCATGACTTTACACTAGGAACTAAGCCTCCAAGTAACTACACAGAGGATAGAAATAGGATGACAAAACACACACAAATCGTCTTTATTTATAAAAATGAACTACACATTATGCAAAATCTCTCACATAAGAAACTGTAGATTAAATTTCTGGTCACCAAATTAATCTACAATTCTTAGATCCAAAAAGAAATTTGTGCAAGATTTCAACCACTTGCACATGAAAGAATATCTTCACTCCTATTTACGGAGCTATATACCTTGAAGACGAGCATACCAACAAAAAGTATGTACCAAAAATATCAAGTCATATATTGAACAACAGAGTACCAACATTACAAGTCTATTTACACTTCTATGTTGCTATCAGGTCTTCAAGTAATTTTATAATACTAGCATACATGTAAATTTATTTATAAACGATCAACATATCAACCATGATGTAAATTTAATATTGGCTAGCAAGTGTATACTAGTATATGTTTCTAAGTATTAGAAGTAAAAACTTAAGCTTCTTAAAAATACAACTCAACATATTCTAAAGACATTTTTTTTTTCTTAGGTAAGCACAAAATTTAATTACCTTGAAACTTGAGATTTTCATTGTCTACCTACTGATTTTACCTATTAAGAACCCTTGCTAATCGACTCTCCATATCCCTCATCCGCTGCTGCATCTCATCCATCTCTTTCATTCGTTCCCTCATCACTTCAAGCTCAGTCTCTAGATTCTGATAATCTTGATGGTTAGGATGAGAGAGTTGCTGAAATGAGCAAGAGTGTTGCCACTTGGTTCATAATAAATGTCCTGCGATGAGCCGAGTCCATATTCCTGCTATCGCGACCACCCACTGCATCATAAAATAATTGATTTTCATCAACAGCTAGTGGTGTTGATGAGCCATCAGCAGGCTGGGAACGCTCATTACGGAGGGTCTTGATTCTTTCCAGCATAATCAAACAAGCCAAATTAATAGTTACAGAAATCAATACCACATTATTAATAATTAACAGCTAACAAAGTTAATATACACTTACATATATTTTTTCACTCTTTTTATCAACGAATGTCTTCATGTCATGATTTTTAGTGTGGGTATACAGAAACAGCTCAGGGCAGAATGGATCTCTTTCATAATCTTCAGCCTACATAAAAAAATTTAGCATATTAAAATTTTGAAAATGCAAAGTTCAACAAGATATTTAATAACTTGTAATATTGTGTCCATAAGTCTACATAAGTACAATTCACCGTTTTTGCATCCCAATATCTTTTAAATTTGCACTTACTATAAGGGCATTGTATATTCAATCCATTCAAGGAAGATTGTTGAGATATAGAATGATTCATAAATTCTTCTAATCCACCAACAGAAGCATCATTGAAAAGCCCCTTACTATTGGCTCTTAGATACATCCAAGACCGATTGTCCATATTATTATTAACAATCTACAAAAGATAAAATATTACAAAAATAAATTAGGATTATCACAAACTAACTAGAATATATGAAATATTTATAAATGAGATACTTTAACTACGATTATTAACTTAAACATATAATTAATAATTTGACACAATCTAATACAACAATGCAAACTTAAAAAATTATTACAAGCAAAACTAGCTAATAAGCTAATATTTTAAGAATATGCATGATTAATTTACAAAACAAAAATAAACCACATAATCAAAGTATATATGAGCTCACAAAAATGAAAATACAAAACAATAATGTCAAAAAGAAACTAACCTTTAAATTGTACAAGATTATGCATATTGGTAGACTAAATTTTTAAGCAAATTGAATTTAGTTGAAGAGAGAAATAAAAGAGAGGAGGAAGATTGAATGTGGGTTAAACAAAAAGATACAGAAGGTGTAATATATTAAATCGCAACTGTCACTTTTTGGCAACGGATTAGCAACAGGAAAAAGTACGACCGGTCTACTTTAGCAACGGATTAGAGACAAATATTAAAATGGTTGACCAATTCCTTGGTAACGGTATTCCATCGCTAAACCATTGTAGAGGGATAATCTGACACTTAAACTGACTACGGCTACTTTCTATTGCTAACTTCCGTTGCAAAATCCGTTGCAAGACTGTCGGTGAAAGTTGGCGAGATGTTATTGGAGCTAAAATTGGCAACAGAATACTTCCATCGCTAGTGTTTCGTTGGAAATCCTCGCTATTCGGTTAGTAAGTATGTTGACTTCAATTCAACTTAAAGGGGTTTTTGATCCATCGGCCATCAACGTCAGTTCGTAATTTTCGTCGCTATTTCCGGAAATTCTTGTAGTGTCATATTGTTTTCATGATACACAGAGCCACCATGATGAGTTAGAATCAAGGTTTTTTAAGGAGTAAACAATACCATGAAATGAAATACCAAAAATTTATGAACCTCTATACACCAAGGTACATGAAATGTTTGTAGGCATTGCTTACCATGAGTTTTAGATCATCATATGACATGAAATGTTTGTATGCATTGCTTACCATGAGTTTTAGATCATCATATGAGTTCCTATTAGTTATTACCTGTGCAAATTATAATTAGTGAGAATGCATTGGGACAGGAAATAGATCAAAAATAGTTGCGTACCTCAGCTATAAATTCTAGATACTATCTCTTATATTTCCTACAAATATACGATGGGTACAGGATAAAGTGTGCTTGAATTGTGGCCTAGTGAAAATTAAAAATAGAAGTGTTTATATTTATAAAATTGTAATAAAAAATGTCCAATTATCCTGACAAATACTTAATTTAACTATTGATCTTGTGCTAAGGGCCATGGTTTAATTCTCTCTAAATTAAGGTAATCATATATTATAAGCATGCATCTTAGTTAAATCACAATATGTCAAATTTCCGATGAAAAGCAAAAGACAAAATATCACAAATTGTTTATTAGGATAATAAAATGTCATTAAAATATTAACACAAATGGAACAATCTATTTATATTGATTGGAATGAGAAAATCAAACGAAAATCAAACCAAATATATGCCGTTAATTGTAAATATATAATTAAGTAGATAGATTATAATAATAGAATAATTGAGCAAACACGGACATGCAAATCAAAATAAATAAGACTAATAATATTTAAAGAGAATAAGCACCAAAAATATGGCAACTTGAACTAAGGAATATGATATGCCAAATGCAAAAAAAAAATAACAAGCATGTTAAAGTAAATAACATTAACGTTCAGTAAATCAATAATAACCACAACATATTTCATAACAAAGAATGTTTCATAACTATATGCTAAGAGATGCTAAGAGTGTTTGTATAATTTAGTTAAAACAAAGCTTAAGAAAGATGTAAAACTTACTACAATTAGGTAAAATGATAATCGATGTACTTTAACATTTTTACTACTGAAATAACACAAAGATATGGTTAGAATGTGTTCTTAAATTTAACATTAAAGGTCTCATTATTATGAATTTCTAATTTCGTATTTGTTTTGTTTTGAGTATTATAGATATGGGTAATTTTAACCGTTCCATGGCTATTACTCCCTCTGTCCCAATTTATCTGTCTTGTTTGACTTTTTGTGGTTAAATTGACCCAACTTTGACCGAAAATTTCATATAGTATATAATTAAAAAGAATTATAAAATTTATATCATTAGAAAGTACATGTAATCTCCTTTAATATTTATTTTTTAGTTTTTTTAAATAATAAAATATTGATGTCTAATTTACGGTCAAAGTTGAGTCAATTTGACCGCAAAAAGTCAAACAAGACAGATAAATTATGACGGTGGGAGTATATAAAAAAAACAGCACCTCTTTAGTGAATTTTTATACATAATTTTTTTTAAAGTTTTTGTTCGTAGTCTAACTGCAGTCTGCACCACGCTTGGCTACATATAGGGCGACCGTCGGTTCGGTCCGGTCTCAGTTCGGTCCAAAACTGGACCGAACCGAATAAATCGAAAATCGAAATACTACTTTTTCCCGGACTGAACCGAACCGAAGGTATATTATGGACCGAACCGAATCTAGCCGAAATAATTCGGTTCAGTCCGGTTTTGAACCAATGTGACATAGAGTGTTCTTTAAGTGTATAAATATTATTACAAATTAAAAGTTATATTTATATTTTTTAAGATATATATAAAATGTATAATATAAAACTTATAATATTTATTATTCGGACTATTCGGTCTATTCGGTCCGGAGCGAAATATTTTAAAAAGAACCGGACTGCACCGATTTATATTTCGATCTATTCGGTCCGGACCGAATAGACCGAATTTCTGAAAAATTAGGACCGAACCGAACTGAATTAGCACGATTCGGTTAGGTTTTTCTATTTCGGTTCGATTTTACTCAACCTCGGCTACATATATTTAAAACTCACAAGCCTCGAGAGTTTAAGTTTGTTTCATTTAGTTAAGCATGGTACAAGATATGTGGTGACTGAATAACACAATTGCATGGACTATAATTTTTCTCTCTCAAACCCTAATGAGAGTCGGCCGCCCCCATCTCCTCTAACCCCAACCGTCCTATCTCATTCTTCCCCACATTTATCCATCTCCATCTCCATCTTCATCCTCTCTCTTCATCCGCACAATACCCCTTCTTTTACTTTAACTTATTTCTTTTCGTATTCGTTGATCTTTCTTCAATAAAAATCCAATTTTTTTGGGTGTTTTTGTGTCTCTCCTTGTGGAGTGGTTGTTTTGTCTCTCCTTTTGGAGTGTTTTATTATATTTTTGGTTGGTCATGTTTGGGTTTATTTGGATATGTTGAAAAGGATCTTATTGATATTTTTGGGATCTGGAAAGGCCATATTGAATCTGGAATGGTGGTGATTATTGCAAAAGCTCACCTTTCACAACTAAAAATTGTTCATCTTTCTGAACACTGGGCTAACAATGGTTTTTATGTGATAAGGTCAATTGTGATATTGCTTCTTTCAAGGATGCTGGTTTCGGTAGTTTTTCTGAAAATGATTTACTCCCTCCGTCCCACAATACAAGTCCTTTTTGGAAAAATTACGCATATTAAGAAATCATTTAATTTGATAATATTTTTCCACTTATACCCTCATAAATGAATGAATGTAGACTCTTACTCAACCCTCATTAAATGTTATACAACTTTCAAGAAGGTTAATTTTGGAATAATGTCATTATATTTGCATAGGAAAGGAAAAGTGGACATGTATTGTGGGAAAAAAATTTCTTTCAAAAGAGACTATTATTGTGGGAGGGAGGGAGTATATGATATTTTGGGAGATCTGCAAGACTCACATCTCTAAGACAATGGTGGATATCGCAAAAGCTCACCTTTCACAAGAAAAAATTGTTCATATTTTGGGGATATTTGTTACTCCAATATCAGTTAATGTAACTGATAATTTTGAACAGTGGTCTACAAATGATACTTATGTGAAGGTCAATTGTGATGCTACTAGTTTCACAACCGGTAGGTTTGATTGCTCGAGATGTCATTGTAATACTTTTTATATCAAAGAATTTTAATATTCTATGTGTTAAGCAGTCTAAAAACAAAACGGCTATTAGTTTAGCATGTTTTGTGTTTCACAATCAGATTGCAGTTGACAGTTCGGAGATTTGTTCTGGCTGGGTTCTTATGTTTTAATAAATTTCTTGTTTGTTCGTAAAAAAAAAAAAAAGAACTACATTAGCATCTACTAATTGATTATTGACATATATGATTTAATAATATTTTATTAATTAAAATCAATTTACCCTGAATTTTTTCAGAATTTTGGATTTATGATAAGCGCGCCGAAATCTTAAATTCATGTGATAATATTTCAATTAATAGCAATGTAATTTTGTAAAATGAAAACTCATTCACTAATCAAACTCATAATAACTCTTAAAATTCCATTTATTACCAACGCCCTTTATCATCTTGACTAATTTGCAAAAAAACATGGTACAGTAGCCAATTAGCAAAAAAACATGGTACAGTATTTAGGTGAGGCCTTTAAGAAAATTTAAGAATATTAGCTGGGCTTTGAAAGAAAACATGGCCCTATTCTGTCAATTTGCCAATTCGATAACGTGAACATCCCTAAAACATGTAAATAAAGCCGAATAAAACGCCGTCTGGTCGTCCAAGAGATTCTCACGTGGGCCTTATAAACTCTTACTGGGCTTGTCAATGATTATACGAAATTGAATATCAGCTATGTTTTCATTAACTTTTTCATTTTTTAACTTCTTCACAAGATAAATTGAATATCCATATACGAAATTAATATCCTTTGTTAGATTCATACTCCTAACTTTAATTATTATTAATGCCATTAAAAATATTTAAGATAAATTTATTAAGAGGGCCTTTGAAAACGTGCATTTCATTTCAAATAATGGATTTCAAATGACAGGATTTGAATTGTAATTTCAAATTCTAATATTTATACTAATATTTGAATGTCTTGGATTTCAAATGAAATCCAAACCCAAATTCTCAAACAGCTTATTTGATCAAATCAAGAAATTCAAATGAAATTCAAATTCCCAACGGGCCATAATAAAATTTTAAATGAACATCCAAATTTTTTGTCAATATTAATGCATATTATCACAATATATATACATATGTATAATAAAATATTTTACATACAAGTATTAAATCACACTATTTATAAATCTTTATCATATTTTAATTTATTATCATTATTATTATTATTTAATATATTTTTATTTATACACATTTCATAAGTATAATAGTACAATAAATTAATATACCTATTGAGATACTATTATGTTAACAATTTAGTCAAATCTACGACTATAACTTTCTGAATGAGCGGTTATAAGCTCACAATCCAGTGTTGCGTAAAAAATTGCTTCCTGATTATATTAAAATTTGATAATGACATAGATGGTGCATTTTATTTTCTATCTTCACCTCTTTATAATACTTCGATATAAATTCAAATGAAAATTTTTAAATATCAAATTTCGATGATGATTTTTTTTGGGATTATTACATTTGTCTCTTTTTGAATTTGTACTATATTTGACCTTCGGAGATGTATATTAAGTTTTAAAAATAACAATTATATTTGATATTGAATTTTATTGTTTACATCAAATAATATTTGCAATTTTAAATTATTATTTAATAAAAATAAAGATAAGTTTAATATTTACTTTTGATTGTATACTATTTAAATGAAAATGTGATTTTATACGTTATAATCAGTGTTCTAAAAGTATTTTATTCATTTAAATATAAATTATTGTAGAATTTATGATATAATAAATATATATTGGTTAACAAATAACTAATATAAGTATAATAATATATTGAATAATATTGAAATATATCCTATTTTTACTTAGAATAATCCTTTCGATTAATCGGAAATTGAAGATTAATCTTAAATCAGTAATTGAACCAATTAATACCGATTTTTACAACACTGTTATAACGAAACTCCTACCTATGCTCGAATTTCAATAATTATTATTTTTATAATTGATAGATAGCGGATGATTAAGATAAAACAAACACTTCTTTCAAAAAAAAAAAAAAGATAAAACAAACACTAGTTGAAGTTGACTTCTTTGCCCCGTATACCTTCCTAGTCACAAACAGTGTATGTGTAGTTGATATAATTAACTTAGAAATTGATTAATATCGGGGTCGGAGCCCCACATTATAAATTACACAAACAGGGTTCCGTCAAAATCGGTAGAAGAACAATCGTAGTGGGGCGTTAAGTAATTAATTTCACAATTAATAGTGTACCCAGAGTAAAACTCTCGATGGAATGTACTAGTACAACTTGAGTGAGCGAGCCTGGGGCTAGTTTATTCTGTCCGTCGGTAATATTGTCTTTCTCATTTACCCAATAGCAATAGTCTACTTATTCAAGTGTGACTTTGCGAGTATGCAATTGTTCTTTGGTCCCCAAATCTATACTCCTAAGTCCTAGCTACAAATATACTTCTACTTGACAGCCTGCTGTTATTGTTCCAATTCCAATATACTATAAAACTCCAGTTACTTTTTCATTTCCAAATATGAAAATTTTACACCCTCCGTCCCACAATAATAGTCTTTTTTAAAAGAAATTTCTTTCCCACCTTTTTCTTTCCAATGCAAATATAATGATATTGTTAAAAAATTAGCCTTCTTAAAAGTTGTATAACATTTAATGAGGGTTGAGTAAGAGTCTACATTCATTCATTTATGAAGGGTATAAGTGGAAAAATATTATCAAATTAATGATTTCTTAATATGCGTAATTTTTTCAAAAAGAACTTGTATTGTGGGACGGAGGGAGTAGTAGACAATTTAACATAATATGAGGGTGCGGTCATGTTCGATTTCTTTTCATCTATACATAATTTAATGTAAAATGTGGTTATTGTCGAAAAAAATATCCGTAATTCCCTTTTCGAGTGAGTAAAAGTGTA
>PHNY01279900.1:1194-17227 GCA_003724115.2 Anethum foeniculum | reverse complement strand
AGGTATACTTGAGATATTACATAATTTTATTAATAAACAGATAATAAGAAAATATTATTACATGCTACATAAAAAAATTCTAGAAAATGACCCGTGCCTCGCACGAGTTATTATGCTAGTTCTAAATAGGGGTGTAACACATCGTGCAAAAGCACCGCAAAATTTCTTAAAAAACAAATGAATTTTCACTTTTCATATATAAGTGTTAATTATAAAAATATTGTTGAATTGTTTCAATTAATAATTAGCACAAATATTAATTTGATGAATAATTATGCTTAGTCACATTTTCAATCATAATCGTTCTTAAAAAAAGGGTTATCATATGTAATAGTGAAAAACCCATTAATTCTTCAAAAAAAAAAAAAACTTCTTATGTAGAGTCATTTTCTCTAGAAATGATTATACAAATATTTAACAGTCTTAACTATATATTCTTAATTTTAAGGATTAATTTAAAAAATAAAAAATTATTATTTGAAATAGATGAGTTAGATTTTGACAAGATCTAGAGTAAAAAAAGTTTATCATTTAATAAACTTTAATAAAAATCCATACCCAACACCGATCCTTCTTTATAACAGTACCTGAGTTAACCACACCATGAAGTTCGCCAATCACGTATTTTTCATGCAATTTTAACCAATGAGAGGCCACACCTAAAAAGTAGACCAATCAGATTACAGATCTTCTATTTCCACACATATCTTTCCTTCCTTATAATATTTGAGTTTAACTAGATAGGCAGTTAACCAATCAGAAAGTTTAAAATAATTATAATACATGAGTTAACCATACCATGGAGTTAGTCAATAACATATTTTTTCATGCAAATTTAACCAATTGGAGGCCACACCTGATAAATAGACCAATCAAATTACAGATCTCCTATTTTCATATATATATATGAGGAGGTTCAAAAGAGATCCCTCATTAGTGAGAGAACCGGAGACCATAGCTAATTACTGTTGATTTTATTTAGATTGTGCGGTCCAGATTGAATCAAAAGATACCAGTATTATACATGATTAATGAATAAGGGCCGTACATGGATTAAGACATATTAAGTATATTTGTACAAAAATCTTTCCAGGAAGATTTGATGGAATAGATTATCTTTACAACCCTACACCTTCCATTTTACAGTTATCAATCAAATTTACCATGATTAGTTATCAATCAAATTTACCATGATTTATTCTCCTGTCAAAAGATATCAGCTTAATCATAACCAATTTAAACACATCATTGATTGTAATTTTTAAAATTAAACCAAGTCGTATTTTTTTAACTCAAAAACACAATCATCTGGAATAAGATCATAAGATGGACACTATACCAGCTGGTAACATAACTACATTCAGATATAATTTTGTAGTTTCTATTAATATTTTTGAAGTTGTTGTTTGAAGTGATTATATCACCGTTTTGAGATGTAACAACCAAGTTTCTGAACAGTCAGTAACAAAAGTTAGAGTGAATTTGTTCAGTAATGATTTACACTAAAGTTAGATAACCTACTTTGTGCTACAGAGTCTCTTAAGTATGTAGAGTTAGAACTTGGTTTGTGAGGTTGAGTTTTATAGTTTAATAGATAAACTCTTGATATATTATATATTATTATTATGGAATAGATTTTTTAAAAAATTTATGCAATTAAGTTATTAGAATGATGCATATAAACTAATGGATGTTGAAGAAGTTCTAATGAAATGGATGTTGTTTGAAGAAATGACGATAGAGAAAATCAGTGACGACTCAAGCAAGAATTAGTGGTGAAAGGAGAAATGATTTCGGTCTATGCATTAGTGTCAAAATTTAGAGTTATTTCTTGTCTTTATGTTTTAAGTGGGTATCTGGTGTTATAGCCAGCCTTTCTGAGTCTGTTTAGTTTGTTTAATCTGTTGATGTAGTAGATCTGCTGGTTTGTTTAATCTGCTGTTGAAATTTTGTTAATAGTCCTTTTACTAAATATTTTGTATGTTGCTCTCCATTGTTTTAATTGAATATTTTTGCTAAGCCGAGCTAATAAGATTCTATTAAGTTTTCTAAAATTTAGAATTATATAAAATGGATTCCTTAACTTGTCTCTAATATGATAAGATAATTGTTCAATAGTGAACCACATTAGAGAACACTTAGAAAAAAGATACTATCTTTCCATAAATAACTCATTTATTACAATTAAGCTAGCAAAATAATATCTTTGATGAGAAAAATTTTCATTAGTCTGCAATCATAATAATGATGACAAATTTGTTGTATATTCTTGAAAAAAAATCCCTCCATATATTATCTTTAAATTATTTACTAGAATCCTGAAAATAATTAGTAGAACTGTAGATTACATGTAAACAGAATTCATGAATCAAATTATATCATACGATTTTTCTTTTACGCAAATACTAATGTGTATCATACAATTTTCGACGTTCTTAATGTGTTTATTAGATCATGTATTATAAAATAATTTATATTACATTATGAAAAATGCTAGGTACCCCGAATTTGTATCCAATTTTTTTTCCCAAATACCTATATAAATGGTAACATTCCTTATAATTAGATGAGACCCCGCGTGCATACATATGCACACTTGAATTAAAAATACCAAATGTCGTGTAATATCATTCGAGAAAAAATCGGGAACCAATTCAGGCTACGTAAATGATGATTTAAATGTTGTATGTTAATAAACGGAGCTTAGTCACTAATTTATATCTAAGTATGATAGATGGGTTCGCAACGTAGTTCTCTAGTTTCAGTATAAGCTTTAAAAAAAGGATCAAATTCTACTGGCTTTTCAAAAAAAAAAACTATTCTACCAATGATCAATAATCTTTAGAGATTTTAAGTTGTACATCATCAAGTACGGTGACATTTTTTAATTTGATGCATCTTTTAAATTGTCATATTTCAAATCTTGAATTTTTGTAGTATTTTTTTAGAAAAATTTAATTTTATAAATTATAACAACACCGAGTTAAAAAAACAATTTTTTTTTTTACATTTTTACTACTTGTGAGGCATAGTACAAATTAAAATAAAATCGTATGACACTATTATTTATGATAGTAAAAATGGTAATATATAATGAAGATTTTATCAAGTGGTTCTCAAAATATAGTGTCATTTTTAATTTAGTAACTCTTTTTAAATTCTCCTCGTAAGTGCTTTTGAAACTATTACTTTTTTTTACAAAAATAGAGTTGATTATAAGATAACAAAATTAAATGTAAAAAAATGAAAGATTTGTCATCTTGAGACATTTTTAATAAATTATATTTTTTGATTAATATAACAATATCAAATTAAATAATTAATATTCATCTAACATCTCTACTATAAGCTATAGTAAAAAAAAGATTCTCTTATATTAGCATTTTTATGTTTGGTTTATTTATGAAAATGGTCCTACTCATAAATTATTGTAATATTTTTTTAATTTTTTTTAAAAATATAACAACACCAAATTTAGAAAATAATATTCTTTTAACATTTTTACTATTTGTGGACATAGTACATGATATTTGTGGACATAGTACAAGATTCTTTTAAATTGTTCAATAAAATCATATGACACGTTACGGTAGTAAATATAGTAATTTTGAATGAAGATTCAATAGTAATTTTGAATGAAGATTCTCAAAAGTAATCCGGTGAATATAATGACATTTTTTTATTTGGTTCATCTTTTAAAAGCTCATGTTAAGAACTTTTAAAAAAATAAGTATTTTAAAAAAATAAATATTATTATGATATAAAATAATCAAATTAAAAATGTAATATTATTTTAATATTTTATACTACTTGGGCATAATACACGAAATATTCTATTAAATTGCCCAATATAAAATATTACCATTTCTTTAATAATGGTAATATATAAGTAAAATTCTCTTAAGTGATCGACAAAATATAGTGAAATTTTTTTATTTAATACATTTTATAAAATGGTCCTTTTAATAGATTTTAAATTATTATATTTATTTGAAAATAAAATTAAATTTTTTTGTAAGACAAAAACATAAACTTAAAAAGATTATTCACATCCTAATATATTAAGATTCTATTAAAATATGCTGAAATATTAAGAGGATCTTGTATTTTTTTTAACAAATAGTGATTAATTATAAGCCATATTCTCTTAGTTTGTGTAGTGTGAGATTTTCTATAGTTGTCTCATATTTCTTAACATTTTTACTATGATATTCTCTTAAATTGTCCAATAAAATTATATGTCACTACAAAAATAGTAATTTTTAATAAAATTTCTATTAAGATCTTTTAAATGCTACATTTAAGAGTTTTTAAAATTATTATTTTTAAATGAAAGATTCTCTTAAATTGTACGCTTAAACTTTCTCTTAAACTTCTTTTTTAAATTACTTATCCCTCTCTTTTTTCAATACAAATTTAAAAGATGCTTCATTCGTCCTTATATGCCCACATCACTGAATACTATTACTAAACTTGTATTTTGTAGTACAAAACTGATTACCGATTCACTCTTTCATTTTCGATAAATCCATCACACTGCTGTGAACACCCGGAAGCATGAGGACTACAGATGTGAAAGGATACAACCTGCTCCATTTGTTAAATGCACTTGGTTGGTTGCTTCGATGTCAAATGCTTTGGGCGAAGCAATCGAGATTTGAATTTTTTTGGTGGTGATAGTATAGCCATAAAACGAGACCAATTTGTTGTTGGGTACGAATGTCATCAACTAACCTCTCCCTTTTCCTTGACCAATTTCCTTCTAGGTATGTTAGTTATCATAATTTACTTAAATTTGGTTTACGGTAGAGGTTCACAATTTCAATCCCCTCAATCTCTGACTACTGTGAATTTATAATTTTGGTTCAATTTAAGGTTTCTTTTGTTATTGACTAAACATAAATCTTAAATTTAAGGTTTATAATTTTGGTGACCTCTTAATATGCGGGTTATTAATTTTGTTCTATATAGTCAGGAACATCCTTGATCTTGCCCTTTCTTGTGGTTTTTCTGCAAATCTGGTACTCTCTTCTTGACAAAGTTATGTGTCTTTTGTGAAAATCATACTATATGCTCTTAAATCTTCCTATTAGGATAGTCTTACATTAGCGTGTCATAGTAGTCAATTACAGTATTCAATGGTGTTATATTTTTATTTGTTGTTTTTTAATTATCCTTATGCGAAATATTTGAGAGTATTAGCCATAAGCCATCTGTATACCTTGCTCTCTGTTATTTCATTTGGAGCTCAAATTGTCTTATTGCAAGTTTATACTCCTTGGTGTTCATTGGCTTCGATAATTTTAATATATGCCATATAGACTTTCTATGTTATGTGATATAGCTTGAATAAGGTAATTGTTATTTTTGCCATAATTTTAGCTTTTGTTAATTTTGTTAGTTTAAGTTTTAGCTAATCTTGGTAGATCTATATTAATGTAATTAAATAGTAGTAAATTATGAACTTAATTTTAGGGTAACAGTTTCCATATTAGGATGTATATTTTGTGTGCTTAAATGTAGTAGTGTTTTTGTTATAATTTAATAGTATGAGTTACCATTTTTAAATTGCATAATTTGCTCTCAATAATTATTATCATTTAATAGTATGAGTTATCTTTTTTAAATTTCTTACTTTCATTTTGTTAACTATTCTTAATTGCGACTTTTATTGTTTTATTTATTTCAAGTTCTAACCATGAAAATTCAATTTGAATAACTTTCGTGCCTGTAAAGGGTAGTGCCATATTTGATGGCGTTTTGTCCATTTATGATAGAGTTTTGACCATAAATGATGGTAGGTTATGTCGTCTAATGACGATTTGTGTCATCTTTGTATGACTATTATGTTTCATTAAATGAAAATATTATATATTTCTAATATTTTATAGTTTTTAGAGAGGTATCTGACTAAAGGAATCCCCTTTGGTTAGATTTATATTATCCTATATTATTATTTTTAAAGTAATTATCAATGTTTTTTAAGTGATTTAATTTCTTTGTTTCGTTGATTTAATTATTTTTGTTTTGTTTTTCAGGTGCAGTTTTTAAGGTGTTCTATTTTCAGACATTAAAGTCTTATTGTCTAAGTGTCCGAAGGCAACATGCTTGCCTTTCGGTTAGATAATAAACTTTCTTGAATGAAAGAACTCCTCTGAATTACGGGCGTTTCATGATGAAAAAGTCATTCCTGACAAAAAAAAAAAAAAAACTTCTTTTCATGTTTTCATATTAATACATTTGTCCACTAAATATAGTTAAAAAAATTGTTTGGTATGTCTTTAAAAAAGACGATCCTTATATTTTTATTTTATGCAACATTTTTAAAATGAAAATATTTTTCTCTGAAATTAAAAGCACCAAATTTAAGAAACAAATTTTGTTTAACATTTTTAGTAATTCTAGCGTATAATACAAAAAAGATTCTCTAAATATTTCAATAAAATCGAATAATAATTTTATTTCCACTAGTAAAATAGTAAATTTAATAAAGATTCTCTTAGGTGGCCCATTAATTTTAATGACATTTTTATTTAGTATCGTATTTTAAATACTTTTTAAATTTATCAAAATTAATTTTACTTTTGATGAATAGTGTTTATATTATTTAAAAACTCTATTAAGATTCTATTTAAAAATGTAGAAATAGTTAAGACAATCTTATGTTAAAAAACACTTACAAGAATCTTGTAATAAAAATTTGATATTTTAGAGACGCTCGTTTTTTATATTGAAAAATATCTATGAAATTTTTTAAAAAATACAAAATACTTATAAATATCTTAACATTTATATTACAAAATATAAGATTCTATACTTACGAGAATCTTAATATTTATACTTAAGAGAATCATATATTAAAAAACACTTACAAGAATCTTATATTTTAAATTAGATATTTTAGAGAATCTCATTTTTTATATTAAAAAGTACACAGGAGAATTTCAAAAAAAAAAAATACAATATACTTATGAGTATGTTAATATTTATATTACAAGATTCAAGATTCTGTACTTTCGAGAAACTTAATATTTATACTTATGAGAATCTAATATTGAAAAACATTTACATGAATCTTGTAATATACATTTGATATTTTAGAGAATCTCATTTTTTATATTGAAAAACTCTTACAGGAATTTTATAAAAATACAAAATACTTGTGAAAATCTTAATATTTATATTATAAAATTCAAGGTTCTCTACTTACGAGAATCTTAATATTTATATCTAAGAGAATCTTAATATTTATATTACAAGTTACAAGACTTTTAATATTTTTATCTAAGAGAATCTTAATACTTACGAGAATCTTGAAAAATACAAAATACTTAATATTCCATAAAATCTATAAAAAAAATAATGATCTTTCCTGAAAATAATTCTGAAATTATTCAAACTGTGTTGCACAAATTTAAAAATCATAATTTCTTTTATATTTTTTGTATCTGCAAATATAATTTGAGATTCCTTTAGCATATTGTTTAAATTATACATAAAGGATGTGTCATTTTTTAAGATTCTTTAAATTATTTTTAAAGAATATTAATATGTATTGCATAACATGTGAAAGTAATTAATTATTTTTAATTTTTTTATTCATGGCATCTTTAAATTATTTTGAGAATCTCCAAAAGGTCGAAATTCTTTAAAGTTTATTTTAAAGAAATAAAAATCAAAATAACTACTGATCTAAGGTGTGATGTTTAATTAATTTATTTTTTTGTTAAACAATGATATTTCTTTAATAATTCATGTACATGATAATTTCGAGATTCTTTAAAGTTTTTTTTACAAAATTATTATTATTATAAAATTTATTGTATTTGTATATATTATTTGGAATTCTCTTAATTATTATTTTTATTTCTGTGATGAGGTTGTTAGAATTTTTTTGAGTATTCTTAATTTTATATAAAAGATAAATAATATTTCATTTATTAAGATCTATGAAAATATTTAAAGAACTTTAATATGTATTAATATGTCTTTTTATTTTTTTTGAAAAAATAAAAATATTAAACTAAACCAAAACAAGGTAGAGAAAACAGAACATAGCATCCTGGAACAAAAGATCATGATATCATGCAGTACTCAAACGATATACAAATGATAAAAAGACTTATATTATGCATTTGTAACGGTATCCTATGTTCTTCAAATTCCATTTGTATTGTCGTCAAACCTCTATATGCAGATGTTTATATTATGCATTAGCTTTTTAAATTATAAAATGTTTTCTATTTATAAGACGTTATTTGATTATAGTAATAAATATTTTCAAAATTAGCATAATCGTGTCTGAATGATAATTATATTTCTGATTCTTATTTGTTTCCATATAAAACAAATCGTATGGTGATGATTGGATTTCATTTCCTTTTTTGTGATGTATACAACATGTATTATATGATTCTTGCTGTTATATTTGTCTATATGTCTTAGTAAATTACTTTGATGCCATTAAATATTTTTTAATTAATTTTAAATGTTACAAAAGATAATGACTAGGATTAAGGTCTCTAATTCTCTTGATAAGGAGGATCTCCGTATAGTCTCACCCATATTTATATATAATATATATATATATATATATATATATATACTAGCTTAAAATCCGTGCGATGCACGGATTTTCTTTAATATTTTATGATTCTTTTAATTTAATTTAAATTGAAAATTTGAATAGCCTATTTTTAATTGTATTTGAATTGGTAGTACGTTTTAATTTAAACGAATAATCGGTTGAATATTAATAATAAAAAATATTAAAATATTATTTTATTATTTTATTATTTTATTAAAAAAGAATTGTGCATAACATGTTGGATAGGTTAGAAAAAATATAAAAGACAATGTGTTTTAGCAAAAAGGTAATTCATTAGTTATTTAATTATATTATTATTATTATACTAATTTATTAAATAGACTTGTTTGTGATATTTTTGGAAATGAGAGATATTTTAGTTGACCGTGATATTTTTGGAAAAAAAGAGATATTTTGGTCTCTCGTGAGATGAAAAAGGTAATTGATTAGTTAATAATAATAATAATAATAATAATAATAATAATAATAATAATTATAATAATAATAATTATTATTATTATTATTATATTTTATTAAATATATTTGCCCGTGATTTTTTTGATAAAGAGAGATATTACTTGCCCGTGATATTTTTGAAAAATGAGATATTTTAGTTTCCTGTGATATTTTTGAAAAATAAGATATTTTTGCTGTAAAAATTTAGAAAAGGTAACATATTTTAGTTAGAAAAAGTTATTGGTGTTTTAGTTGAAAAATTAATTGTTTAGTTATTAATTATAATAATATTATTAATAAAATACCAAAAATCGAAAGCTTTTGAAACAAAGTTTCAATGTATCATTTATTATATAATAGTATAAATATTTGCTTATAACCCGTGTGGTGTACAGATTTTCTTTAATATTACATGATTATTTAGAATTATAATATTATTATTTTAATTTGTTTAGAATATTTATTAAAAATTATAATGTTATTATTTTAATTTATTTAGAATTATCCGTGTTATTTTCGGAAAAAAGTAAGTTTTGTTATTAAAATAGAAAAGGTAACATATTTTAGTAGAAAAAGGTAACTGGTTAGTTATTAGTAATTTTAATATTTTATTAAATAGAATTACCCGTGATATTTTTTGAAAAAGAGGTATTTTAGTTAATTTATATAATTCTATTTAAATATTTTATAAAATAGAATTACATATGTTGTGTAGTTACAACATGGTGTCTAGCTTATATCCCGTGTGATGCACAGGGGTTTTTTGAATAATTTATATAATTTTTAATTTATTTAAATTGAAATTAAATAGAATTACATGTGTTATTTCAAAAAATTAGCATATTAGTTATTTAAAATAGAAAATATAATGTGTTTTAGTTGAAAATGTTAATTGGTCAGTTATTAGTAATTAAAATATTTTGTTTTATTTTATTAAATAGAATTGCTATTTTTGGAATATAAGATGTTTTAATTAGAAAAAATAAAAAAGGTAACGTGTTTTAGTTGAAAAGGGTAATTGGTTTCTATACTATGTTATAAAAGGATTAAAATAGGAGTTATTAGTAATTATAATATTTTATTTTATTTTATTAAATAAATTTGACCGTGTTATTATTGGAAAAAGAGCTAGTTTTGTTATTTAAACATTAATGGTAATATGTTTTAGTAGAAAAAGTTAATTGTATAGTTATTAGTAATTTTTATATTTTAGTAAATAGAATTGCTCTTGATACTTTTGGAAAGAGAGTTATTTTAGTCGGGAAAAATAAAAAAGGCAACGTGTCTTACTTAAGAAATGTAATTGGTTTAAAAACTAATTAAGTAAGGGTAATTAAGTAAAAATAATAAAATTATTAAGTAAGGGTAAATAGGTAATTTTAGCAAGTACCGTACCGACCAAACGACCGACCGACTACCAAACTTTTAATGTTTCGATATATATAAATATATATATATATATATATATATATATATATATATATTATATTAAAAGTTTTCATACTTACCATTCTCATCCAATTACACTAACCATAGTTAGTTTATAATTCTAATTTAAATATAATAGTTATTTAATTTAACATCTTTATATATTATTACACATTTTTATATGCCAAAAAATACTTATATATTTCAATAAAAAATTATCGTGTTATGTTTGATTTTATTTCATCTCTATCTTGAATTCTAAAAATCAGATTTTGACGAATTTATAGCCCACACGAAGTTCATGAAATAATCTTTAATTTAATGATGATTTAAAAATTTTAAACCAACTAAAGTTATCATATAATTAAAGATAAAAAACAGTTACGAATTTTGCATTAAGTATTCAATTATATTTAGAATCAATTGGAGGCCACACCTAAAAAATAGACCAATCAAATTTTCCTTATTTAGACCAATCACATTATATTAAAATTTTTCTTAATTACCATTATCATCCAATTATACTAACTATAGTTAATTAGTAATTCTAATTTAAATATATATACATATATATATATATATATATATTATTTATTTAACATATTCATATATTATAGATTTTTATAATATATATCCCACGCGAAACTCACGAAATTATCTCTAATTGAGTGATGGTTTTAAATTATTAACCAAATAAAGTTATTCAAAAACTGAAGATAAAAGTCAGGTACAAATTTTGCATTATATATAGAATGCCTACTTTTTGTTGTTTAAATTATGAAAATATAGAATTCCATTTTAGATCTGTGACGAAAAAAATTTCGTTTTAAATCGAGCAACTATCATCTATTAATTTCAAGATTTAACGGCCCTTTGAAACAATTGATGAAAAAATTATCAAATTAGAGAACAAATAAAAAGAATAAATTTTTTTAGCAAAATATTTTTATTGGAATTCAGTTGATTTAATTTTGATTTTATTTTAAGTTTTATAAATTAGATTTTGACGATTTCATAGTCCATGCGAAGCTCAAGAAATAATATATAATGTAGTGATGATTTAAAAAGTAGCAAACAATTAGAATTATCGTGAAATCGAAGAGAAAAGACATATTTGAATTTTGCATAAAGTAGCCAATTATTTTAGAGGAATAACATAGCACTAGGGTCTAAGCCGCGCTTCGCGACGGCTATGTAGTATAATTTTATATTTTTTAAACCAAAAATATTTTTATAAATATTTGTAATGTATTTTTTTTAAATATATATTAAAAATATTAAATAAAAATAATATAAAAATATAGTAAATTAAAAAAATACCTAAAAAATCTCTTTAATATAGTGGTTAATATTATTCACAACTTACTAATTTGTCACAATTCCAAGATCACTTTTTTTCACCCGCCACTAACAACATCAATGTCACCGATGTAGGTTAAACAACCAACATCTAAATAAAGATTTTAAAATCATATTATACAAATAATATATTGATATACTGATAAAAAAATAGGAATTAATAACAATATCTGATTAAAATACCTGAGAGTATATTGGTGTCATTAATACGTGCATCAATCATGTTGCTAGATATGAACTGAAATTCATGCAGAGCAGAGAGATGTTTATAATTGCTTCTTCCAATTTCTTGAGTGTAGTTATGCGTAAAAAGAGCAATTTAGATCCATGTGGCAGGGATCAATATCGACCAGTACTTGCAACAACTTTTAAATTCTTGATGCTACACAGATAGCCTTCATCTAAGTGATGTTGAAATCGAGAAAGCAGATAGCTCGGTATTGTTATTTGGATTAAGTTTTCCTGCAACACATCAAGAATAAATAGATCAATAACAACAAACAATTTTTACAGACTATCATTGGGGAAAAAAATAAAAACCTTTTCATCAATTAGAATCATATCAAGACTGATCTGTTCACCCGTGTGTGGATTGACAGACTCCCACTTTCTGCAAACACTAACCCGTATCATTCATTTGTAACTATGGTCGTTCAAAGCATCCAACATGGTGTAATCCATAGTTATATTAGATCATAAAAGATATAAAGTTATGCAAATACTTTGTGGAGCGTGAAATACTTAAAAAAGGAATTTGTTTTTTCATTAGGAATATAAAATTATTCATAACAACTTTCTTCAAAATTAGGAATAACATTCTAGAAATATATTAAATTTTTAGAAAACTTTAGGAAAATAAGCAGGCATAAAAGGTCATAAATCTTTCTATTGTTCGCCTTAAAAAAATATTGAATGCTTGATTTGTATTACTGCATATTAATCATTCTTAAACTAATTTTAGCATTTTGATTATAGTTATTAAATAATAATATTTAAGAAAGTTTAGGAAATTTTAAATTTTAAAAAATTTTAATTTAAAAATTTGATAAAACTGGGAAAATAGAATGAAATGATTTGAATGCTTCCTTGTAGAATTATATGACTTGGCGTCTACTAATCTAATCTAAGAGATATAATTATATTCTAACATATTTTATCAGCTGTAATTTAGGAAATTGTAGTTTTAAATAATTTTAAAATCAAAAAATTAAGAAATACTTCCTTGTAGAATTATATATTTTGGTGTCTACTAATCAAAGATATAGAATCCGATTCTGACTTATCTTATTAGTTGTAATTTAGGTAATAAAGACTACCTTGTAGAATTATATGACTTGGCGTCTACTAATCAAAGATATAGAATCTGATTCTGACTTATCTTATCAGCTGATATTTAGGTAATTGCAATTTTAAATAGTTTGTAATTCAAAAAAATTGAGAAAATGTGAAAATAGAACGGGAAGATATGAGAGGCGCCACATAAACGCCCCCGTCTTCTCCTTTATATAAGTACTAGTCGACATAGCCGCGCTGTGCAGCGGCCCTAACTATATATTCTTTAAAAATTACAAATCAGGATTATTTAAGAAAAATATACTATGATTAAATAAATTATTCATATAATTGTTAATACCGATTTGTGTCACATTTTCTTAGGCCGATACCGGTTCAAATATATAAAATAAAATAAAACTATTTACATAATTCTTCATAATACATATTTATATCACGTCTTCTTGGGCCGACAACAACCATACCGACTTGTATCATATTTTGTTAAACCGGCATCTGTTATAATAAAACAATATATATGACTAAAAATACGTAAAGGTACAATAATTATACAAAAAAATGTAACTCAATGTCTAAGAACAATTTATAATAATTTTGAATTTATTTCGAATATGTTGAACTAAAGTTTTAATTATTGGATTCGCTATAAAATCTTATTTTATTTTGCTGTAAATTTGAGTGTATTTTTTATTTCTTATACGTAACTTGATTATTTCCTTACCTAAAATTTAGAAATTTAGAAAAAAAAGTTTAATTTTCAAAATCAAATCAAAGAAACTCAAAAAAAATACATCTTTAAACAGAGATAAACTTTATATATCACGAAACAATACTTTAATCTCATTGTCTTCTTTTTCACCAAAGATTTTAAATGCATAATAATGTCAAATTTTTAAATATTAGATGAAACTTTTTTTAAACAGCAATAGAATAATTTGAAAACTTTACAAATTTTAAACGTAGTAAAAATGTTATACATACAAACATTTTTTAAGTCAAGCTTAATAAAGAAAAAATATACTATAATTAAATAAACTATTTATATAATTTTTTATACCGTTTTTGTGTCATGCTTTATTAGACCAACACCNNATAACAAAATAAAATTATTTATATAATTCTTTGTAATACAAACTTATATCACGTCTTCATGGGCCGACAATAATCATAACGACTTGTATCATGTTTTGTTTGGCCGACACCCGTTATAATACAACAATATATGACTAAAACCATGTATAGATACAATAACTATACACAAAAATATATGAATCTCAATGTCCAAGAATTATTTATAATGATTTCGAATTTATTTCGAATACGTTAAACTGGAGTTTTAATTATAGAATTTGCTATAAAATCTTATTTTATTTTACTATAAATTTGAGTATTTTTTCTATTTCGAATATGTAACTTGATTTTTTCTTTACCTAAAATTTAGGAACCTAGAAAAGAAATTTTAATTTTAAAATTTAAACAATTGCTTTAAACATTTTTCAATATTGTATTCTCTACAACCGAAAGTGTTCTCAGTACCTGTATAAATTAAATATGCGAAGGCTAAAAAAAAAATATTTACTTACATTTTTTTATACCTATTTCTCTTAAGTTTTCTTAGGCCGACACCCGTTGTAATAAATATATTTTTTTGACATTATATATATAAATAAACACTAAGTCATTTGAAGAATTGAATATTTTGAATTTGGATTTGAATCACTTTTGAAGTTGAAAGTGTTTAGTTTCAAATTTGTATTTCGATTTAAATATGTAAAATATATATCTAACATATTTTTTAAACATTTTCCTTATTTGATATTAATTTTGATTTTCACCGCTTCTGAGATTTTTTAAAAGTTATTTAGAATATGTATCACAACTTTCACATGGCAATTCTTAATTATATAGATATTTTTAAAACTTGAATTTATCAAAAACATAAATATATAAAATTCTAATATTTGTAATTGTATTTGAAATATGTTTATAATTTAGGTAAGAGAAAGTTAGTACTTTCAAAACACACGTAAGAAAATAATTTTTTTTATTTATATTTTCAAAAATAAATTTTGATTTCAAAAATCTCTTATCTAATTATAAAAAGTTTCAATTTTTTTTAAAAAATAGGACCTAAAAAATAAATTTTTGATCTTTTAAAATCTCTTATCCAATTTATAAAGGGTTCTATTGTATTTTCTTAAAAAATAAGACTTAAAGAAAGAAGGTTTAAATATAAAATTTGATTTGTATTTAAATTTATTAATATATTTTTGGGCTTTCCTTAAAAGATAAGACTTAAAGAAGGAAGTTTAAAATTCAAAATTTGATTTGTTTTTGAATTTATTAAAATATTTTTGTACACTTATCTTTTATAATTATTAGCACACCTAAAAGTTAAAACATAAAAATAAAGAAGTTTTGATTTTTTATGTTTAAATCTTTATAAATGTTTATTTAGAATTTGGACTAAAAAATTGAACTTTAATTTTCAATAAGTTATTTTGAGTAGCTCTTGAAAAAAGTAAATACAAATAAGATGATTTAAAATAGCAAGTGAATTCTTTTTTATGTAGTATAAAAGTTAAAATTAAAATTTAAATAATTAAAAATATATTCAGAAATTAATCTAGCTCGTACGAAGAAACTCTCCTTCCTGTGCACATGGTCACGGTATTAACATAATTTATGTTATGTTAGTTGAACTCTAAAAAACCGTTACAATTTTAACGAATTACATACATGAATATTTGACTGTTTATAGAAAAAAATTAAACTGAGCTACGTAATTAAACTTTAATGAATGAAATTTATAATACAAAATGCATGAATATTTTACATTTTTATACTGATAATTGAAATCGAAATTATATAAGAATTTCATAGATAAGCATGCATGTTTCAAACAGAATA
>PHNY01279874.1:0-12500 GCA_003724115.2 Anethum foeniculum | reverse complement strand
TAGCATGTAACAAAGAGAAGATATTTACTTAAAACAAATATTAAGCATGCAATAAGCTCACTTCAAACTATAGTGATGCATGGTTTAAAACCAAAACACACATACCAACTCTTGAGCATGCTGCACACATACACATTTCACAAGTAATACAACTCTACAACTCTTGGCTCACTCCTGTTCTTTTGTTATCTAACCCCTTTCAGTTAAGCTTGAAGATGGTGAGATTGAAGTAGACCGCTAGGAAGTCTGTTAACCCTGGACCTTATCAGACAGTTAGATTTGTTGTCCCTCAGGTAGGAAGTTAGGTAGCTAGTTGATAGCTTTTTGGAAAGGGTGTTGTTAGCATAATTGTGTATTTTGGTAATGTTAATAACTTCTTATCGAAGTTTATATTTATAAAAGGGTTGTAATATAATATTCTTTTATTAGTGTAGTTAGTTCTTGTTTCATACCATTACCTGTTCAAGATCCTATTTGGTATAAGGGGTCAAGTCCGTATGCTTTTATCTTATTTGTTAAAGGTTTTCGTTTGTTAGTGGTTGGTGATTTCCCCATCTAGGCCCCTGATTGGGAGGGTTTCACATTGCAGGCAAGATCATGGCATAAAAACAAGAAGCAAATATCAATATGTATGTAATCTAGCCAATCGAATGTCCCGTCCAATATGCGCTTCTTGATAATAAAAATTTTGTAATTCACAATGCAATTCGGATGAGACAATTGAGGCAAGAGCACAACCACATTGGAATCATATAAGCAATTAAACTCATATCAATATTTTAACAAAAGAATGTCTCCTTGTTAGACACAATCTCATTAACATTTTTAAAGAGTTTTAATACATAAAAATAAGTTTATGTCTAACACAGGAGACTCCATTTGTGCTAATATTGAATGATTAATAATATAAGTGAGTGTTTAAGTATGCATAGCCAAAAATAGTTTTCAAAACACATAACAAAAAGGACATATAGAATCATTGTTACATAGTATATCTAAAGCATATCATAAGTGATGAAATTTAAATCATGTTAAACAACCACATAAAGGCAAGTAACATAATCTGATTAATCAAGCTTTATCCCTCAAGAAATCTCACAATATCCAATATATGGTTCTAAAATGAATAATCTCAATTAACCAAATCATGTAGACACATATATGTATCAACTAATCATGCATCTCATCAATTATATCATTTATGCAATAGAAATACTAAAGAGATAGAGAAATTAGATGTAACCAGATACAGAGAGCAAGAATATGGACTCAAACTGACCCAAAAACTCCATTACCGGATGGAATTTCAACAATAAGAAACTGGTGGATCACCACCAAATGACATTGAAACAAAGGGTTTTTGAGATTTATGTAATAATATACTGATATTAATCATTTTTCAATCTTTATATCCTAGTCAAAAATATCAAGTTTGTCACAAGAATCAAAATATCAATAAAAAATATTTTAATTAGGTTCCTTTAACACACTGAAATTTCAAACTTTGTTCGTCCTATTTCAAGCTGTATTAAAATACTACTGTCGGGACGGACCCATATTTTAAGTTCTGACTTTGTATTCTCTACCGGTCCTAAGATAACTTAGTTGAAAGTAGATGTTAGTGAAACTAAATTTCTTCAACGTCAATTTGATCCAAACTCAATGCTAAAAAAATATGTTTTCTCGTCCTCTCGTACAATTATAATACGTAATTAAGAAGATTTTACAACAAGAGAAGCATTGAAAAATGCAGGTCAAACATCATATTAAGATTTCATTAAAGAAATTGTAGTATGGACACCATCCATACACAAATCTTTAGACAATAATAGATAAGTTAAGAGCATAAATTATACATCCTTGTACATAATAAGTGTAAAATGGATTTTATCCAAGATTCTAATCTTAAGTACCGTCAAATAATATCAAGAAAAGAGTCGTGCAAATTATAAAAGAGTATATTGCTATATTTTTAGCAGAATTATTACGCAAACGTAGTATTATGTTCTATAGTAAATAAATAAAATAGAATAAATCAAAAATGATATCTTTTGATTCAAAATTAATGAAGATAAGATGTTTAGACTAAAAAAGGTCCACAAATTTGAATAATAGGTGACTTGTAGAGTGAACCATCCAGGTAGAATTTGATAGAGTAGTCTAGCTGTGAGAATTTTTCTTTGTCTAGATTTTAGAAAAAAAAAAACACTCGAACATTGTGAGTGAAAAGTACAAAATCTTTAGTTCTGTTATAAATAAATGACTTCTTAAAAAAATTGTTCCTCAAGCTCTCAACCTAACCCGTATGTCATACTACATATAAAAATCTAAAGTGATAAATAATGTACATGATATATTTTATATATTTTAATATTTCAATAAATATATATATTCTTAAAATCAAAAAATTATATATTTGGTAGTCGATTGGTATTTCAACTTTGATCAATTGATGTGTCATGATCCATTTTTTTCTTTTAAAATTATAATTATTAGACAGCTTTAAAATTTTAAAATATCTCAAATTTATCAGTATAGGAGTGTTTTCACTTCAAACTAATTTCTGAATAAATGTATTTTAACAACCCTGATAATTAAAAGTATATTTAATGGACCTGATTATAATTTGTAATTTAAACATATATATGACCTACTTATTCGAAAGAACTATTTTTAACGGTTTGAATTATTTTAAAAATCTATTCTTCAAAATATGTAAGAATTTTAATTTAAAATTCTTGAATGGAAGTAGAAATAAATCATATTAAAAAATAATAAGATAAAAATTAAAAATAAATGTGCATTGCACGTAGTATGTATTTATGATATGTACGTATGTATATATGTATGTATGTATGTAACACCCCAGTCTCACATCGAGTAGATTTGGGACTTCTGTTCAATTTATAAGGCAAAAGTACTACTACTATGTGCACCAACAAATCATGATCGTTTGGGGGCCTGTGGTCGTCTTGTTGTTTACCCAAGTTGGCTGCATTTGGTTAGTATGCTTCGACTTATTTTGGACTTGGAATCGGGACTTGACCAGGTATTCGAAAAAAGTCTCATGATTTGGCATGGGTTGTCACATATGGTATCAGAGCCGACTCTCGAAAGATTGATGCGTCATGTTTTCGGAGGTGGGGACACGAAGACTGGTGGTATTATCCCACAATAGCAAAAGGTCCGGAAGTGGGGACACGAAGCCAGCAAGTATTATCCCATAATGGCTGGAGAGATACGATCTTGGTCCTATGGGCTGTCTGTTCGGGCCTGACGAGGACGTCAGGAGTTTAAGTGGGGCAGTTTGTAACATCCCATTCCCATATCGAGTAGATTTAGGACTTCTGTACAGTTTATAAGGAAAAAGTACTACAACTATGTGCACCAACAAATCATGACCTTTTGGGGGCCTGTAGTGGGCTTGTTGTTTACCCAAGTTGGCTGCATTTGGGTCAGTAGGCTTCGACTTATTTTGGACTCGAAATCGAGACTTGACCCAGTTTTTGAAAAAAGTCTCGGGATTTGACACGGGTTGTCATAATGTATGTATGTATATATGTATGTATGTTTATGTGTGTGTGTTATGTATGTATGTATGTATGTATTTTTGTATATATGTATGTATGCATGTATGTTATTAGGTCCAAAAGGTACATACATAGGGGGGTGAATGTATGTTCTTCATTTTTCGAAACTAAAAGCAGCGGAATATAAAACTTGAAATGAAATAAACAAACACACAAAGTTTCCGTGGTATAATTCTTTGATTAAGAAATTAAATCTCGAAGGGTTGCTTACACCTTTGAATAGAATATTCAAAGTATCAAAAATAATGGGTTCAATACAAGATAACCTATCAAATCTATGAATACCACATATCACTCTAAAATCTATAACTCTTCATCAAATGATTAATCAATACAATGAAAAGATGTTATAACAATGAGTGTAACAGTATGTCTAAGGCTTTAATGGTGAGTAGAAAATTGGGCAGCACTTCTCTTTGTAATTCCTTAAAAGAATCGAATGATTCGATCTAAGAAAAAAAATTCTACAGAGCTTCGCTTTAATTAACCGAGAAGTCACACTCAATTCTAATATGATTTGATTGTTAAATAATATAGGTAGCTTGGAGAGAGAAGGAAATGAGACGTGGCACGCTGTTGTCCAAGTAAAAGGAATCAAGCTTGCACATGTACTGTTTGTTGCGCTTAAATTCACCCTGTAGCCTTGTAACTTGAATAACCTTTAACACATGAAGTAGTGGCGCCCAAAGTGTAATGTTTGGACTTGGAATATTCAAGACAACATGTAAATGGCGCCTACTATGAAGCTATTAAGACTGGTGGCGCCTAGTATAAATTCCATGTAAGTTTGACTTGGTTTCTTGAAGATTTGTTGCAAGTGGCGCCTATAATGTATAAGTTAGAACTAGGTGGAGCTTATAAGCCTTCTAGTACTTAGATTATACACACAACAAAGCCATGTTGCGCCTATAGTGAGCCAAGGTAGGTAAGTGGCGCCTATGGTGAATAGTAATAATGTTTTGACTTAGTTTTTCTAGACCTTCCTTCAAGTGGCGCCTATTAACACCTAGTACAACAAATGTACTTGGTTTTTCATCCATCAAATAACATGTGGCGCCTAATATGGTAAGGAATATCTCATGTAGCGCCTAGAGTGCATCAAGCAAAGTCCTTGACTTAGTTTTTGAAGCCACGGTTAGCTATTTAACTGTTCCCTCTTCTCGTCTTCTCCTCGAGTCTTCGTACAAACCATATAACGATCTTCTTAGATACGAATTCTTACTTAACAATTCTTCGAATGACAGTACTTAGTTTCCCTTTACGGATCACTGACGCCTAGTGCAATTGGTCTGGTTCACAAATGACTAGTTCCGCTCTCAAGCCTTCGTATTATGAACTCTACAAACCATTGTTAAGTCTTCTACCATATACAATCAACTTCACTTAAAAACCTTGATGTCTTCACACTGATCATACTAACTTCTACGAATGTCTTTAACCTTATTATTCCGTTGTCTGAACATGTTAATGAACTTCATACGGTCTTCTATTGATGAATTCTTCACTGCAGCTACTAAGATCTTTGTCTATATACCATAACTTCAATCTGTACTGATTTTTAGTGGAACATAGTATTATTTTCAAGTCCTTGCTCTATATTTAATTATCCAAACCAGTATTGTTGAGATAACATATCAAGCTTCAATCTTGCTCAACATATGTATGTATGTATGTATATATGTATGTATGTACGTACATATGTACGTATATATATATATGTATGTATGTATGTATGTATATATACATGTATGTATGTATGTATGTATGTATGTGCGCGTGTGTAGATATATATTTATTTTAAGATTTTATATACAAATATATTCGGATGTATGAGTATGTGTTAATTTTTTATTAATTTTTCTAAGGTAATTTTTAATTTGATTATTTTTTGAGCAATTCAATAATATGTAAGGCTGAAAACTTAAATATTTAAGGGGTTATTAAGATATTTAAATTAGAGTCTAATAAGTAAATTTGAATTAAGTTAAAAGTGGGCCAAAATCCATAAAAAGATTTGTAGCCCAAGCCTAAGATGATTCTAGAACGAAAACTCGTATATGTAGCAAATGCCTAAAAAAATACATGTGTTATAAGTTTAAATGTTCTAGAATGTTCAAAGAAGTTAACCCGACATAATATTTAAAGGGTACAGTGCATCGGCCCTTCATCGCATATATCAGTCTGTTAGCTGCTTTTTTGTATTTCATGTTTTATTTTTTTTAGCTTAATTCTCATTCTGAAGCCCCCAACCAGGACAGACCGCCTCCATCTAAATTTTTTTTCTTTCTTTTTCAATGTCGTTTTCTCAGTCAAATGCATATATGATGACAATCAATGGAGCAATTTATGGTACTATTCAGTTTAATCGTCCAATAAGACGCCATAAATTACATCAGATTGAAATCTTAATTTTTTATTTGTACAATCATTGCAAGATTTGTTTCATGATCAATGTCTTCAATAAGAATAATCAATGTATAAGACAATTTGTAATCTAAAATTTTGCATATGCGAAAAAATTGAGATCTATGCTCGGAGTGAAATAATATTTTGTATGATTTTCTTTTGAGTAAATTAATGCAAGTTGATAATTGTTCATGTGCCTACTTGTTTGTTAAACTTCTTTCTAATTTAATTTTATTTTTTAAATGTATATTTTAGGTTATGAAAAGAAGTTTAATTAGAAAATGAAGGATTGTTCATTCTACATCAAGGTTAGATTCAAACTTTTGAAGCTAATATCTGAATTTTTTCTTTACAATTAATGAAATATAAGTATCATTTTATTGTATCTTGAATTTTTATAAATAATTGTATCTTTAAAATTAATGCCATATGAATCTACATTTTATATTTGTCTATGAATTTTTATCAGAAACCAGAATTACCTAAGATTGGTGCCCAAGATTTCTTAGGTTGAAAAGATCACCAGTCACTTGCAGGTTCGATTATGTTATTTATTATACTAATAATACACATTTTTTATATGCACAATGTTTATATTAATTTTTAGATTTTTTTTTGTTTTTTCACAGAAATTCAATGTTCTTTTTCTTAAGTTTGGGCTTCGCTGGTGCGACAAGAATTATCCTCTATGTTTTCGCTAGAGAATATTCTCCTAGTCAATGAAAAGGTATTCTTTCGGATATGGAGAAGGAACTTATGGGTATAACATGAATTTGAATATGTAGAAATGAACGTAGAGTTGGAAGCTTCAGAACTAAGTGCATTGGTGTCAATGAGGATTGTGCAAAAGTTGTAAGAAAGGAAAAGAAGTCCTTGAAAGATACTGAAGTGCACTCCACTATGCATCTCGTTGTACATAGAGATATTATTCGGTACCTTACCTAATTTTATTTTCTATTTTGTAACTTCCTAAAATATTGGGGAACATATTAATAACTTGACACGAAAAAGTCTCTTTTGTTCTAAATTATTCTGCCATTACTGCAATTTCATATATATACTTTTGCATAAATTGAATGTTCATTCAAAATCTTTCTTTGAATAACTTTTTTTACAATATTTACGCATCACTCTATTTTAAATTTTTATAACCCGAACATTAGCCTCTTTGAAGTAAATAAAATAGGAAAAAATTAACTTTATATTTAAATTAAATAGATTATTCTACTAAGTGTATGAACTCAATCTCAGTAAAGTATTTTTGATAAATATCGTTCAAACTTGACAACTTGGTAAAAATGTATCGTGTGCTAAACATGGTGTTGTATATATAATTTAAAGCAAAAAATAATAATTAATCACTACAATTATGTACCAAATATTGTGTAAAAACATAGCTCAATACTATATTTGGTGCTAAATAGAAAATAAATCATAAATGGTACAATATTTTCCACGTCAACTAAAAATATATAAATAAATGAGTAAAATAGATAATATAGGAAAATCATTAAAATTTCGTTCTTTCTAAAAATAAGAACTTATGAATCAATAATAATCAATATTACAAAAATCTTAATTTTTTAAAAAAAAATTCTTTAAGTTCATTATTATTAACATATCTACAACTTCAATTTCTATCCAAATGATTGAAGGAGTAATGCATTTTTAATATTTTTTTGTCATTTGGATTCCTTAAACCAAATATATGAGCAAATATTTTATATGTCATTGCGAAAAAAAATTATAAATGCAAATATATACTTGAAATTCGAATATATTTTAATTTTTTTTTATAATAAACATCATATCATATTCATATTACTAAACTTTATGTATTATCTACAACAAGGAAATATATATACCACATTTAATCACAGAGATAAGTGTTTAAGGACAAAATAATAATTTTCAATAATTAACTAGATACGTTTAAATGTCATTTAGTTAAAAAGAAGATCTTGATCATCTAAATCATAATAGATGACATACGTACGAAAAATCATTGACATGCGATTGTCTTGAACCCAATTATATATTTATATTATATAATTATAAGACAAAATATAAAAAATTAAATTCTTAGGCCTCAAATAATTTTTTAAGTGAAATTTTAAATTCAAACTATTTTTGCGTGAACTACATAAGAGTAAATTAACCTACTTTTACATGTAAAAGTCTTACAATTCAATTTTATTTTAGATCATTAAGGTCCACTTTTGTTTAAATTTTCCTTATAAAAATAGTTATACTAACATGTGTTCTAGAAAATTTTTTGGAAACGAAAGAAAGAAAATTAATGATAACATTTTCTCAACTTTTTCTTGAGTTAAAAGGAAGAAATACTTTGTATATTTGTTTCCTAAATCTTCTTTTGACTTTTTAAAAGATTCGGAGAGAAGTGAAAATTGAATAATTTCTTTTCTTTTTTATCCTAATTTCAGGAAAATAGTATAAGTTTTACCGTTAATTAAATCTCCTTCAAATTATAAGTTGTTATTTATAAAAAGAATTCTACAATAATTATAATACAATTTCATTTAATACTTTATTGAATAGCAATAATAATTACCCATTCATTCATAATTTTTGTTTCTTTCATAACTTATAATTTTTGTAATAGAATACTATAAATACACTACACCCATTTAAGCCATATAAAAATTTAACTAAACAATTAACATTAGAAATAGTATCAAATAAAGAAATGTTCAAAAAAATAAAATAAATTTAAATAAAAAATTACACATCCCCCCCCCCCACATATATATATATAAAAGAACTAGAGAAGAACTAGAGATCTTAAACTAAAACTGTTGATTTTTTTTAGTTATTAATCAACTATTAATATTACACTTTTTAAATATTTATACGATTGACTTCCTCACTAAGGGAGTAACTTGATGGTAGTCTTTCAATCAAATATTTTTAATTCATCCATATTTAATAAAATCTTTTTAAACATGAGCATCAATTTTTTGAAAATAATAAAATTTGAGATCGCATGTTATATTATGAGTGCTGACTGATATGTGGGGAGGGTGTTAAAAGATTAAAAACTTGATTTTGCTTGGTTTTTATTCATTTATTTTCTTGAAATTAAAGTAGAATGTAACCCAATATCTTTAATAATCATGAGTAAGATAGCAATTCAAAATCCAAAGCAATTCTTTAACAAATATAAATCACTATCAACTTATCTACTTCGAAAAAATTTAAAATTGGTTTGTTATGTCTTTAGAGATCTACTTGTAGAAATTTGGGTACTTTAAAAAAATATTTAAATGAACTCATAAAAACATCTCAATATTTTATTATATACTACATTAATATGTATCAGAACAAGAGTGAGATTCAGTTAATTATATTAAAATTTAGTAAAACACTTAGTAGAACACTTAAAAGAACATATGAAGAATCATTAAGAGTCTATTAAATATTTTTACAGATTTAAATTATTGTACTTAAAAAATCGTATATTATTTGCCGTATATTTAATAGTTTAAATAATAAAAATATATACTTTGTGTTCACTTATATAAATTTATAAATATATATTATTTATGAATTATATATATATATATATATATATATATATTTGTTTTGGGACTTCTGAAAAAATTGAGTTTTTAAAGTTATGGATATTTCCCAAGTTATTTAAAATCTGAGGAAATTCGAATTTTTTGGTTTTTGGTTGAGTTGGATTATAAAAATTTAGAATAATTTATAATTGTATAAACATGTTGTGAAAATCGATTTATAATGTATATCAACATAATTTTGATAGACTTTATAATAAAAGAGTTATTTTTTAATAAATGTTAAAGTATGAAAATTATTTTAAAATTTTTAATTTTATATTATGATTTATTTCAAATTAAAATAGTGAATTTTAAGTAATTTTTTTTGAATTTAAAACTTTGTATTATATATATACGTTAAAAAAATCATTATTGCATACAAATTAGAATTATTAACTAACCATGGTTAGTAAAATAAGACAAGAATATTAAATAATCAAAATTTTTAATATACTACGATTGGTCTAAAATTTAAGAGTGCGCTTGGATTAATGCTAAAATAATTTTGATTGGTTAAACGCATACTAATTGCATACCCGGGTAGGCTAATGTGTGTGTGTGTATGCGCGCACACACACTATATCATAATCGACGAAACTTTGAAAGCTTGGTTTGGTCGACCCGGTACTGTTGAATTTACTTAATTACCCTTACTTAATTATACTAATTATAATTGATATTAAATTCAACTTCTTTTTTTATTCCAATTTATACTATATTATAATAGTCGAAACATTAAAAGTTTGGTCCGTAGACATAGTACTCAGGTTTTATTACTTAATTTTTGTTATATGGGCCCAACATGGAATATTAACACATATTTATGGCCTAATTATTTTAAAAATCTATTCTAAGGGTCTTAATATTTAAAATTTATTGCTACGGGCCTAACTATTTTACAAACGTATTTTAATTAAACACATACAGGCCTAACTCTATAATTTATATACTCTATACTGCTGTATAATTCTATATTAAAACTAAATTAAAGATAACCTGTTGGTAGATATAATGGGGTCTAAACCGAAACTAATGTATATTGTAGACCTGGACTAAAACAAATTGAAGCTTTATACTACTTTCTTATACCCCAAAATAAAAATAATTCATTGATCGATATAATGGGCCTAACGTATTAAAACATAATTAATGTATTCTATGGGTCTGGGCTAAAACAAGTTAAAGTTTTATACTATTTTCTTATAGCCAAACTAAGGATAATTCGTGATAGATATAATGGAACTAATGGACTAAAACAAAACTAACTTATACTATAGATATGGGCTATAACAAAATGAAAACCAAAGATAATCCAGTTGGTTGGTATTCTGACGTATACTATTTAGATTCCAATCCTCAAGTTGGTTGGTATTCTGACGTATACTATTTAGATTCTAATCCTCAATTTTACAGATTTGACCCAAAATATAATATAAACACAGTTATAAGACTTTATTTAAAACCTAACGACATGTTGAGTGTCAAGGCAAAAAAGACTTCTAACCCTAAACTGATTTTTAGAGCTTTAGTCTTACTTAATCATCCAATAACTTAATATCGGTTTATTAACTAATTCGAAGTTCTTATTTATTCAACTAATTAAGTCTCACTTAATTAATAACAAATAATTCGAATTGTTACCATTTAATTAAAATCGAATTCAAATTAATTAATCCTCCAAGCATTCTTTGTGTGACCCTTTAAATTATTATTACGTTGGCAATAATCATACTAAAATTATAAATAATGAGCGGTATCTACTAATACACCCAAGTAATAATAATTAAATCGGTGAAAGATTAAACCTTTCGTGAATAATGTACAATGTAATATAAATTATAATCACTTTAACCACATATTATAGATTAAACTCGAGGCATGTTATGTGTCATCCTCTTCATAGTATAATCCAGGTTTCCTTGATCAATGAGTAGACTATCACATAAAATTAACATTTGAGCGTGGTCAAGCATTTCATAGTCTAGCTCACAAAAGAGGCCAATAATATCACTCATAAACTATGAGGGTTAAATTCTTTTTAGGTCATTTATATTTCTCATAAGATTCATAATATACCCAAAGTACACTTTTATCATTACCCAGTCAAAGCTTAATGTAATGAGGTATATTAATTCTCGTATAGAATTATAATGATTTTAAGTGTAAGGACCATTACATCATTATCACTATGAGAATTACTTATGATACAACAGACATGTAGAATCTTACATTGGGTCTATCCAACACTATGTACATTTTCATGTGCTTGTGTTTTCACTTTAGTATCACTATACTTATCATCAATGAGATGTGATCATCAGTAAACAAACATACTAGTCTTAATGCATTATTCACTACGCCACAGATGGCTTCTAGCAACCCCTAATCAGTGTTACTGTAGATGCTAAAATATGTTGCCTTAGGCCCGAGAATGGCTATTGCAACACTTTTTGGGTGTTAGGTGTAACGCAGTAACTATAGGTATCTAACCTAACATCAGGGCCATTCTAGGATAAGCAGGGCCCAGGCAAACAATTTCGAGGCCCTGTGCGAAATCTCAACATTGGGTCCTTAAATTATACTTCCACATTATTAAATTATATGAATTTTTTTTTAGATAAAATAGACTATTGAAAAACATTATAGATTATAAATATACTACAACAAATTTCCTTTAAAAAAAGTTAACCAGTAACAAAAGTATCTAAAACACTTTCAATTTTTATTAAAGCAAGTCCATTAAACCTTTCTTATCACATAGTTGTTCATAAGACTTGTCCAAAATTTATACCAATTTGTTTTGTTAAATTTTTATGTATGTCTATATATACGGAGGTACAAAATAGGGGCCCTATATTTTTGGGGGGCATGTGCAGTCGCTCACCCAGCGCCGCCCCTGAGGATAACATAACAAAATACGTTA
>PHNY01279839.1:6237-17005 GCA_003724115.2 Anethum foeniculum | reverse complement strand
TTTGACCTGTAATTGATCTTCTGGATTCCTGTGCTTCATTTGATTAATATTATTTACCTGTTTCCTATTCTAGTTGAGTTATATTTCCTCTGTTACATATTACGTTACATTATGCTTTACACAGAGTGATGAAGTATGGGTATTTAGTGATGGTCAAAGAGGAAGTTTTCATGATGATTCTAGTAATATTTATAGTACAGATGATGAGGTGTGTGCTGTGAAGCAAAAGAGATGGAGCAAATAAGAGATCAGAAGGCAAGTGGTGGTGACCAAGGAGATGATTTCATTGAAGAATGTCATTCAGAAATTAGTGAGTATGATTACAATAATGAGGATGAATGATGGCTACCAATAGTACTGATGAAGAGACTACTATATTTCCTATGTTTGATGAGAAAACAGATTTATGAATGATCCCAAGTTTTGCATAGGAATGTTATTTTCTAGTGGTAATTCTCTTAAAGTAGTAGTCAAGAAACATGCCATAATGCATAAAAAATCAGTTACAGCTTGTAGAAATTATGGCAAGAGGATTAGGTATGTTTGTAAGGGAGAGGGATGTCAATGGAAGATCTATGCAACTCTATTGAAAGACACAAAAACATTTCAATTTGAGACTATTTAGGCACTCATACCTGTCCACCATGTTTTAAACAAAAATTCAGGACCTTTAAATGGATTGTAGAGTATTATGAAAATGAATTTAGAATGAATCCCACTTGGTCACTTGGTGCATTTTAGAAGAAAGTTGTAAATAATTGGGGATGTGAGATTAGTTATTATGTAATTGGAAGGGCAAAGAACAAAGCTTTAAAAGTGATAAGGGGAAATCATGAAGCACGGTGTGGTCAATTATGGGATTATAAGTGTGCAATAAAGAAGGCAATTCCAGATAACACAGTTGAAGTTATGCTAGATACTAAAGAAGCAGGGTTGCGGGGTAGGAGACTCACAAGAGTATATGTATGTCTAGGGCCCTTAAAGCAGGGTTTTAGGGTGGGATGTAGACCTCTTGTAGGGTTAGATGGATGCTACTTGAAAGGTCCATTTGATGGTAACTTTTAACTGCAGTTCGATGTGATTCCAATAATAGAATGTTCCCTATTTTTTGGGCAGTTGTTGAAGTAGAGAACACTGAACCATGAAATTGGTTTCTTTCATTGCTGGTACGTGATGTTAACGTTGTTAATTTTGGTGAGTGGACATTTATATTAAACAGACAAAAAGTAAGTACCATTGAATTTGATTTCTATCACTGTTATAATTGTTATTTTCTATCATTGCTAATTTTTTTATTGTTTGAACTGCAGGGCCTAATCAATGCTCTTACAACAGTTGTGCCAAATATTGAGCATAGATTTTTTGTCCTGCACTTGTATAAAAACTTGTACAAAGATCACAAGGGAGTTGGCTGCAGATCTTTATTATGGCTTGCAGTTAGAGCTACCACAAAGCACATGTTTAAAAAACGTATGACTGAGCTTGAAAAGGTAAAGTTCTAGTTTTATACATTACTATTAGTTCTATGGGCATATGAATGTAATGACTACTATACAAGTTTCACTTTTACTAGTTGCCCAAGAAATGCCATGATTGGTTAATAAAAAAGACCAAATCCTAATGGTCTAGATCAACATTTAGGACAACTTCTCTCTCCGATATGTTTGTGAACATTCACTATGAGGTGTTCAACAATAGCATAAGAGAGTATAGGGATCTTTTGATTATTGGGATGGTACCGGGTTTACACAAGAGTTCCATGAAAAGAATTCAAACCATGAGATAAGATGATAAGAAGTCATGCTTTAAATCTTATTTGTACAAATGCTATGACAAAAGTCCACAAGTAAATCAGTTATTACATATATTAATATAGAGTTTTATGCCTTGTTATGATTTTAACATACTTTTTTTATTAAGGCTATGACTTTCAGTAATGGTTGTGTTGTTAAATGGTCTGGTAAGAGCAAGTATCGTGTGACTATGACAGAAGGGGGCATGAAGTAGTTGTTGATATTGACGTTAAGACATGTGCATGTAAAAATTTTGATTTAACATATTGGAAGAACTTGAACATGGTAGACTACATACACAAAACATATAGCAAAGATATGTATTTGGCATGATATCAGCACACCCTTGAGCCCATTACAAGTAACTAATACTGGGAGAATACAGGACTTCCAGCAACACTACCACATGTGCTTAAGATTCAACCTGGAAGGCCAAGAAAGTAAGAAGTAAGAAAAATGATGTCCCCCTACTTGATCCTACCTAATTGAGAAGGAAGAATACCAATGTGCATTGTAGTTATGACACTGAAAAAGGCCACAATGCTAAAACATGTCCTCCTAAGGTATTTTAATTTGTCAAAGTTGTATAGTTTTGATTTTACTTATTTGACAATGCTATATAATTAAAATTATTTGTCTTATGTTATTTGTCTTATGCAGAAAAGTGACCAAGGGGGTAATGCACTCTCCCGCTCAGGGTACAAAGAACAAAAAAGAAAAAGTTGCGGTATCCAAGTGGAAAAAAATACTAGTACTCCTGCAGCAACTATTACTACTCCTAATGCAACAACAAGTCTTTTACGTCCCAAAGTATCATAGAAAGGGGGTTGAATACGATGCTCACAAATAATTTGATTTCTTAAACAAGTTCTTCGTTTAGGTACGGAATCAAATTAACCACAAACAAGTTCGAGGAATATATCTATTTATTAATATAAACCTTGAGTTTGCTACACTTTGATCAATAATGATTAGCTACAATGAATTCGACAGCATATGTTACAATTACAAGTTTGATAAATAAATACAGTCTTTAATGGAGTTCTCGTAATTGTGCAGTTAGCAGCTGAAGAAGATAAATTTACATAAGTGAATGCTTCTACTTCTTTTTAGTGTAGGTTTGATCAACTTGTACACATGGCCAATTGACAACCAAGTATTCGAGTTGCTTCTTCAATTTTTGAGATTACAAAGTGACAAGATTCGACCATGTGGCCTTGTATTGGATGCTTGAGCTCGACATATCTTTCCTTGTAATGCCTTAGAGTTTTCTGTCCATTTAGCTCTAGAACTCGACACCATTTATCTTTCCTGTATTTCTAAAACTCGGCCACATACTACCTTGACTTCACTTAGAAAAATCTTGGCTGTTGATGTTAAGACTCAACAAATTGTTACTTAAACAACTAAGGATCGACAGATGTACATTAGTTTTGCCTTAGTTATTTTGTGGCTAGATAACTAGGACTCGGCATCTTAGCCAATGATGAATTTTAGAGCTCGACAAGTTATCTTAGTAATACAAATTAGAAAAGATTATAAGTTACTAAATTAGGACTTGACAAAGAGTTCCTAGAGTGGTACTTAGTAATTCTCTAATTTCCATTATCAAGAGCTCGACAAGTCTTTCTAGTGTCAATGCCTTAGAACATTTTCTGATCAAATTTAGTTCTTCTCTATTCTTCAAATATTGTTAAATCCTTTCCTGTTATCAACTTGTTTTCTTTTGTTTGAACTAGAAGATTCTTTTCTTAATTTGTTGACGCTTCGTGCACTGGTTTGGTTCACAAACGACTAGCATAGAATTGAATACTCTTGTTCTCTTTACAATCCTTAGTTGATGTTTGTATCTTTGTAACTTCAGCTTCAAACCACTGAAACCCTGTGATCTTTAATGCTTCAAATTAATATTTCCTTATAACTTGTAGTTTTCAGATATGTTATTCTTCACGGAGGCTTGAATATTTTAGTGAATTTCTTTCTGTGACTCTACAACATACTTCAAGATTCGATTCCATGTTTTGATTCTTTGTATTTATCATGTATTCAATCTTCTGAATTCATGTGCTTCATCATTAATGCTATTTTCCTAATTCTTATCCTATGTTGAGTTATATTCCCTCTATAACATATTACGTTACATTATACTTAACAAAGTCCTATTCCCCATGCTACCACTCCTATTCCAGCTCATGTTACCAATCCTACTACACCTCGTGATACAACTCCTCAACATGTCTAAGTTTAAAACCAATGAGGAGTTTTTACATCTTACACTCAGCCTACCAGGATGGGAAACACTGTCTTAGGTATATAGCCACAAAGATTCATGGTTAAGGGGCAATAAATATGTCACAACCTTGAAGCTAAGATATTTTTTGTGTTTATTTTCACTAGTCTAGTGTATTACATAATTTTGGCATAATTAGTTTAATACCGGGATAATTTTTAATACAATTTATTGTACACAACTTTATTTTTGGTACAATTTATTGTACATAATTTGTCAATATAGCAGTTCCAACTGAATTATTATAAATATTGTGGATTTTATACACCAGTTTTTATGAAAGTCTAATGTCATTGGTCATGCTTGTAAACTTGAAGTTGTCTTGGTAATGATAGTTTGAATGCCTTGAAAAACACTACCTTGACTGTTTTGGTCAATGTATGTAGAGTGGTTGAGATTTCATTAATGGTGAAGCCACTATATAAACACACACTTCATACACTTCCTTACACACAGGGAAAAATAATTACACACATATATCTCTATATTTTTCAGTATATTCATCATGGATGGTTGGAGCAAGCCTTCCTCTGTAAACGTTATCAAAGTTAACTGTAAGGATGTGTTTTACAGGGGCAATAGACAAGTTTTTGTTGCTTATATCATGAGAAACAATAAAGGTCATTGGGTTAGGGGGAATGCTGATATGATGGGCTTGATGATGCCCTTAGCTGAAGAGTAATGGTTCATCTTCTATGGACTGAAGATTGCGTGGGAGAAAGGGGATGTGAGGTCTTGTGAGGAGGCTGTGAACCAGGTCAATGATCCTTACCCTGAGTTTTGGTTGGCTGATTTGGTGATATTGATCACAAATCTGCAGAACGAGGCTTGGTAGTCTTCTATTATTGTGCATGTGGCTGACTCTGCTAATGAAGCAACCATAGCCCTTGTTTGGTCTCATATTGGTGCTGATGGTGGTCTCAATCAGTTTGATGAGGCCCCTACTTTTCTCCGCCCCATCCTTACTGCAGATCGAATGTAATCACTCTGGTGCAACTAAAGTTTTAATTATATATATCTATGTTTTCTTCGCTTGTTTGCACTTTAATAAATGCGTATGTATGATAGTCTCAGTTTAATGAATGGATTTGCAGCAACTTTACTCTCGTTAAACACAATTAGACAAAATACTCAAACCATTCGATCAAACACAAGCACCATTACATTCGACCAAACACAATCAAACAAAATAAAACTTTTATTACATCCACAGACCACAAACACAATTACATGGGATCTTCGGTTTCATGCTGACCAAAGCAAACAACAACAAGAACAATTAGAACAAGAAAATTAAAATAAACTAATGGATTAATCCCAGTTTTGCAACAGCTCATTTTCTTCTCTTTGTCTTGCAACACCATTAATTTTTCAAGTTTTTCTCCATTCCTATGTATTCTTCTAAGCAAACTAAGTATAACAGCACGACCACGATCGCAAACCGATGAATTCACCTAACGGAATTAATTGCAACCCCTTCTACCGTTTAGACAGCTAACAAACCTCCGACATGCATTACTCTCTGTCCAAGCCATGCATTTCACAACCAACATACGATATACACACCATTCCTCTATCAACTGCAAATAAAATTACTCAATTCCAAAATTAGGGTTAAGTTTTTAGGGATTAACCAGTTTGTGACTTGAAATTAGACGCTTACTTCTATTATATATACACCCAAAATAAAACAGTAGTTGTAGAGGTGAAATTATGAATATACCCTCACGACGTTAAGCCCATCTAACGAAAATATGCAAATTGCAAAGGTTTTTAAACTCTAGCATGAATTTTGCTAGATATGAAACTCTGGGTACACAATGTGCATATATCGAAAACTGCTGCAATTTATTCATTCTAGAATGACCACTATACTTGCAAGATATCTCATAATTATCTTCCTACAATCTTAATATTTATCTAGTATACATACCTAACTATATTTCGCTGTGTGTTGAGGAATATCTCCCATCCAAGAAGATTCATCATCTAATTGTAAAGCTCTCTTAGATGGCTTATGTGCTTCAAGGTTGAAATTGTAGCGAACATGTGTGATCGAAGCCTTGGAAAACTTAACTACAGTTCTTTAATGTCCGTGAAGAGAATACTAAATTCATTGCGGTGCCGTTTTTCCATTAACTAATGCTTGGACAAGCGACAAAGATTCAGATGAAATTATCTTAGTGGGTAATCTAGTAGTTTTTGCCTAGGGGTAAACCCACCACAAGTGTTGGTGCTTCTGCATGTAGAACTGATGGAGTGCTTTAAGTGATTTTGAGAGGGTAGCCAAAACCCTTCTATTTGTTGTTAAAATAACAGCTACAATATCTACCATCTTTTTAGACTGGAGATTGATGCATCCACATAAAGTTACAGATCATGGAATTCTATCTCCGGTTGACCCCTATGACATAACTGATTTCCATCAAATGTTGCACATTCAGGAGCTTGCGCATCCTTTATCTCCTCATGGAAGGAAGATAACCAATTCTTCAATTGTTGCAGGTTCGTAAATTGTTGACCATGTGTTTTCTTTTTCCGCTCAGTCCATAAACCCACAGCAGTTATTAACATCTTGGCAAAAGACTCTTTTTCTACCAATTCCGTGGCGTAAAGTAAGACATTCTTGAAAAAAATCTCTTCTCTTTGTCCCATTAGAAAAGGGTATTCAAGGAATGTCCACACTTCCTCTGAAAAAGAGCACTAAAACACTGCATGAGCGTTGGAGTCCTCACCGAATGGTACATTATGCTATTTCTATTCTTTAGTCTTTCGCATCCCTTGGCTGGCTGAGCCTGCGTGCACTGCGCATTTTTAATTAAATTCACTTGTTAAGTAAAATATTTCCTCTAATTACATACAAGATACACTGATAATGCTTATGTTCTCATTTAGTCAGCAATATAGCTGAGTTCAACAAACGCCTGTCAGGATCCAAGCATGAATACCATCTTCATAGAATTTCATTACATACGTGTCAAAGTTTACAAGCATGAAATATAACATAACTGTAACTAGGCCTGCTAAATAAAAGCAACAAACTAGAACTAAATCTCTAATTTACATCCAACTCGTTAGGCCAAAGTTTAAACATATGCAAGTGAAACTTTTAGTCAGGTCAAAGAAAATCTGTAAATCACTTACCTTTGGTGTAAAGTAAGAAATATTTCACAAAAACCGTATTTTCTCAAAATACTGAATATATTGTTACGTAGACAACAATAACTTCATCATTATACTCATCCCTCACTGTGCAAAGACCCCTCTGGTAAGACAACTAAGATAACACCTGCGAAGTACTTCAGTAGAAAGAATAAACCTGCACACAAACAGGTTTTTACCGGAGATGCATTCATTCTTTACCATATTTGAAATTGCAAACTTTTAAACGGCGAATCAAATAAATTAAACTGAATGATTCCACATATAAAGATTTAGGTAACATAAATGCGCACAAATCAACGACAGTGATTTACTGTTGCAGGATAATCATTTTCAAGCAATTAAGCAGTGTCTATATGCAATCCACTGCGAACATCAGAAAGTCTCATGACTGGGCATATATCAGAGCATATCCCAACCCTAGATCATGTATTCCGTACCTCATAAATGAGATAGATGCTGGATTCAGTACCTCTGTTCATTTGTGTTCTTTGCACAGTGTACAAGTATAAGTATCCCAAGTCTTCATTCTGCTCAAGTTCCTTAAACTATCACACTCTTACATACATTTGAAATAGAATTTTATGGAACTTAGATTTATAAGAATGCTCATTGCTCCGACAGTGAGAAACAATATTAATGCACAACATAGAGGAAAAATATGAGGGAGCTTACAAACAAATCAAACCAAGGCAAGCACACCTACAAGGACAGTGCTGTTGGCGTACTGTTGTGTTAAATACACACTCATCAAGACATATAAAGGATCATAAGAAAATGCAGCTCAATCTTAAGAAGACTGCTGGGCCATCAGTTAATAAAAAAAATAACCTCAATGTAAAAGGAAACACAAATTACTAATGCCAGGTACCACCAGAATCAGTTTTAAAATGAAGCTTCTGAAATGCAACAGCTGCTGATGGCAAGAACTGTTCTTCAGCTTTAAAAAGTCAAATCACTACAATAATCTTCTTGCAGTCCAAACAGCTGACCAATCTGAACTCAGAACTATAATATATTTCGGAAGAAAACAAAGTGCAGATACATCATTTGAACTTATCAAACTTTGCTCCTGTAAGTACCCATATTTAAGTGCAGTCCTTTAATATGACCATGATCAAAGTAGGTGTCATTCAATCCTTGCAATATATCAAAAGATTCACATGTAGATTATTCAAATAAAAAATACACTGAATACACTTCACATAGTGGATCATTTGATAAGATATTCTTGTTGCAAACCTGTATACGGAGAATTAATTATGAGATTTTAAATTCAGTGCTTTATGTAACGGCCATGCATAGGAATATAAATAGTCCATATGATTAGCAAACAGAGAGTTCAGGGTCCTAATACATCTGGAGTGGCGCCAACCTGAGTGCGGTGCAAATGTTCTGATTTGAGGTATTGAATTTTGGAAAAATGTACCCCAGATATGAAATCAATCATAGGTAAATTAGTATAAGATAGTAACGGATTTCTCATAACGCAGTAAATTGTGGTCTTGACAAGGCGCACAACTATCATGGTAACTTAGCATGTCAAAACTCTATGTTCAGACTATGAGAGAAGTAAATTAAAACAAGACCTCTTAATTTGACACTTTAAACTGTCCTGGCCGATTCAAACTTGACACAATAAAGATCATATAAAACATTTTCATCAATGGTTTTACAATAATAACTCATCTAGTATATAGCAAGATTGAATTGCAAGAATGATGTAAAAAGCCAATGACGTATAATGCGAGGATGACCAAAAATGCAAGGATGCATAAATTGGATAAAGCAAGTACAACAATAAGTTACACAGAGGCATTTCCGAGTCGCCACAAGTTTCTTGTAGCAGAATACACGGTCAAATGGCACCCTGGTAGTATTGTTCATATACTGCAGTTCTTGCAACAAAAAACATTTCTAAGTTAATTACAGAAAAATGTGATTAAAACATTAACTTTGTCATTGCACCAGTCACATAAACCACTACAAACATTCATAAGATTAAAAACCCAAAACTCTTTCTACAATTCATCAACTTCATAGAAAAAACAGAAAATAGACCAAGAAAAAAAACACTTATTAAACCTTCCATCCTATAGTTTCTAAATAGCAGTTATATATCTTCATATGCATCCCGCTACGACTCCATTAGCTTGCATAGATAAAGCAATCCAAGACTACCACCTGTGCATCCCAGTATTCTGATAGCCACGGCTCCATTAACTTGCATCCATAAAACAAGCCAGACTACCATATACGACAACATAACTTATTTCTGCATAAATCAAGACAAATTTATCAAGAACGACACGACTTCATTAACTTGCATCCATTAAACAAATAAACAATCCAAGACTGCCATATACGACAACGTAACTCAATTCTGCATAAAGCAAGACAAATTTATCAAAAAACAACAGGACTCCATTAACTTGCATCCATAAACCAAATAAACAATCCAAGACTACCGTATACGACAACATAACTTAATGCTACATAAAGCAATTCAAATTTATCAAAAACGACATTATCCCAACGACCACCATATACAATATCAACAGAAATCAAAAAAGACAAATAACGAACTTAACGAACTTAACAAAATTAACCAAACATGTGTATACCTTGGTACTGGGATCAGAAACTTTATAGTTAGCAGGCGTCACCGACGATAACCACAACCCCGGAAACACGGCCTACATAAAACAACAGCACAAAATACAACAATCAAGCATAGATAAATCGAAACCTAAACCACACAATATAATTAAACTACAATTTACAGAAAGACTTATAACTGATTCTTACATCAAGCTGTCTCTGAACAGTCTTAGTTCTCCTCTTCGGTTTCCTTGGAGGCTTTGACCCAGTCATGATTAAAAAGTCATCTTCGATCTCTTCTCGAGTTAAACTTACCGAAAACTTCTCTTTCTTTTCTTTCTTGTCAGCAACAGTACTACTACCACCAATAATATCAGTCCGAATCCGAGTTTTATCCTCCTGAACCTTGATTGTTCCTCTATTATCCGCATCCATCACCTTCTTCCCGGCCCTTCTTGGCCTCAAATTCCAAGTTTTGGGTTCCTCAATTTCATCGTTTTGGCAATTCTCAACATCTACTCCTTTCTCCTCCTGGATTTCATCTTTTTTCGACACCTGATCAGAGCTCTCATTCTTGTCATCAGCAGATTCAGCTACTTTACCACTCTTTTTTAACCGAATAAAAAACTTTCCTTTGGAATCTTTCTCTGATACAGAATCTTTTTCCGATTTTTCAACAGGATCATCTTTTCTCTGATCAGAGTCCGAGTCTCTGATCGGAGACCGGGGGCGTTGCGGCGGCGAATCGGCGGCACGGCGGCGACGGTGGTGGGGATTATTATTATTAGTATTCTTGTTCCACTTCAAGTCTGGTAATGAGAAGTTGTGAAGCTGTTGAGATTTTGCTGGTGCTGGTGAAGACATTGCTTATGATATCTCTGTGTATATGTGTATGTAAAGATTATATTTAATTCATCAGGGC
>PHNY01279807.1:1283-11784 GCA_003724115.2 Anethum foeniculum | reverse complement strand
GTATATCGTATCGTATAGATTATCGTATTTTGTTATATATGTATATGTTGCTTGGCCCTACTAGTTGGATCGATTGGTTGCTTGCTGGGCTTCGCCGCTCATTCTTTTAATATTTCAGGTTCAGGATAAGATACTAGTTGGATAGCATTGGAGTTCGAGGACCTTAGGGTGGAGTAGATTGACTTTTGGACTTCCGTTAGCTACGTTTTTGTAATAGTCATTGTTGTAATAGATTTTTGAGCAGTAAATTGAATTTTGTTATTTGATTTAGAATTAATAGTCCGAAAAGTCTGGCTGTTACATGGAGGTCGATTCACCTTTGCAGATATGCAAAACCCCATCTTTTTACATCCATCAGATGGTCCTATGTCCATTATTGTACCAAAGCTGCAAGGAGCTACAGACTACAGGTCATGGAAACGCTCATTTGAGATACAGCTTTCATCGAAAATGAAATTGGGGTTTGTCAATTGAACGGTGGTCTGAACGCTGATGATGCTACTCAAGCCACTCAATGGGACACCTGCAATGATTTGGTAATCTCGTGGCTCCATAGTAATGTCTCTGATAATATTAAGCAGTCTATTTTATTTATAAATTTTGCTAGTGAGATTTGGACGCAACTTGAAAAACGTTTTATGCTTAGTAATGGTTCAAGAAAGTTCAAGCTAAATAAAGATCTTTTTGGCCTTAAACAAAACAAGGTAAAAGTGAATGACTATTTTACTACTCTTAGTAGTCTGTGGGAAGAAATTGACTCAATGAACACCCTACCTACTGTGACAACTGTTGCTGCTGATGTGACCACTCTGTTAATGACCCTTCAAACACAAAAAGCTGAGTCTAAAATTTTTCAATTTTTAAATGGCCTGGATGAATGTTATCCTGCTATTAGGAGTCAGCTTTTAATGCAAAACTCTTTACCAACTGCTGAAATGGCCTTTACTGCAATACAACAAGAAGAGTCTCAGTCTGATGTCTTTAGTCCTAATGATGTTGAATTAGCTGCTATGCTCAGTAAAACCTCTGTTGATGTTAAGAATTTTAACTGTACTGCTTGTGGGGGGAGAGGTCACAGCACTGAGAGATGCTGGTCTGTTATTGGCTATCCACGTTAGCACCATAAGTATAAAAAGCCTCATGTGCATAAGGGGTCACCTGGATCTAGCTCTAGCAGATGGCAAAATAAAAAACAAGCCAACAATGCTCAAGTCAGTACAGAGGTGATACTGGTAGAGGTGATGTGGTCTTCACACCTCAACAGCTGCAACACTTGCTGAAACTAATTCCAAATGAAAATCTGACTCAAGTGAAAGGATATGAGACAGAAGATGAACTTGAAAATTGCTTCTCAGGTATGGTCACATGTAATATGACTACTGTTGGCACAAACACCTGGATAATACTCTGGGGCTAGTGATCATATGACATCTAGCCTGGATAATCTTCTCAATGTCAAGCCTGCTAGTCCTGATCTAATAATTAAATTACCTACCGGTGACACAGCTAAAATCTCTCACATTGGTGATGTCAAACTCACCAATGATCTGTTACTTCACAAAGTCTTAAATGTCCCACAATTCAAACACATCCTTATTTCAATTCACAGATTGGCCAAAGATAATCACTGTGTTGTCAATTTTCAACCCCAAACGTGTGAAATTCTGGACCCTCAAACCAAAACAGTCAAAGCCACAGGTCACCTATACAAGGGTCTATACTATCTTAAAGATAAACCTATCAAAATCACTGCTGCTTCAGCAAATGGGTCTGTCAACTCTAGCACTGCAGCTGTTGACTCCTTTTCCTTGTGGCACCATAGAATGGGTCATGCTCCTCTAGCCAAACTTAAACATATACCTGCATTGCACTCTCAACTTCAACCCACTTCACTTGTATGTGTGACATGCCCTATGTCCAAATTTTCTAAACTACCTTATGACTTGAGTGAAAGTCGGGCGTCTGCACCGTTCGAATTGGTGCATATTGACACTTGGGGACATTACAGAGTTCAGACTCGAGGCAAGTATAAGTATTTCTTGACTGTGGTTGATGACCACACTCGCTTCACTTGGGTATTTTTGATGCAGCACAAATCAGATTACCTAGGAACCTTGCAGATGTTTTACAAGTATGTGGAGACACACTTCAAGAAGTCTGTTCTAAATCTGAGGAATGACAATGCCCCAGAAATTGTAGATGTCACCTGCAAAAGGTTCTATGCATCCAAAGGAACACTGCATCAAACATCCCGTGTAGGGAGGCCACAGTAGAATGCTCGAGTTAAGAGGAGACACAGGTCAATCCTGGAGATTACTAGGTGTCTCCGCTTTCAAGCTGGTTTGTCATTGACATTCTGGGGAGATTGCATCATGACTGCGGTCTATCTTCTAAATCGATTACCAACCCCTGTACTAGGTAATCAATCTCCATTTGAAATTTTATTCGATAAGACTCCTGATTATGATTTGATTAAAACATTTGGTTGCTTAGCTTTTTCTTCTAATCCAGCTGGTACTAGTAATAAATTTAAACCGAAAGGTGTTTCGTGTGTGTTTATTGGCTATCCTGTCTCTCAAAATGGCTATAAACTCTTAGACTTGACAACTCACACCGAGTTTGTCTCACGAGATGTCAAATTCTTTGAAAAGGTTTTTCCATTCAACACCTCTGATTCTGCAAAATACATGCACCCCACACCTGTGCCTTTGCCAACTCAGACCATGCCTGCACCTATATATGATGAACTCTCTCCTGAAAACACAACTCCACCTATTTCACCGGTTCAATCACTTCCCAACTCACCTCCACAACCAGAGTCACCACCTCCAGTGAGAAAATCCACTCGCCTACACAAGACACCAGCATGGCTTGATAATTATGTGACAACCACTTCTGCAGCTAATGTAGTTCAAGTCATTGATCATGATGTTACACCTACCTTTCACTGTTTTCTGGCCAGTCTTAACGCTGTGCCTGACCCTGTATCGTTCTAACAAGCCATCCAACATTCACATTGGATAGAGGCAATGAATCAGGAACTCACAGCCTTGGAAGAAAACAACACTTGGACTGTGACTACTCTTCTTGCAGGGAAGAAAGCTATTGGCTGTAAGTGGTTATACAAAACCAAATACAGTCCTGATGGGTCTATTGAGCAATATAAATCGAGGCTGGTTGTTCTTGGGTGCAAGAAAATCTATGGTATTGACAATTCTGAAACGTTTGCACCCGTTGCAAAACTCACCACAGTGCGTGCCCTTCTTGCTGTTGCCGTCATTCAAGAGTGGCATACATTGCAAATGGATGTAAGAAATGCCTTCTTAAATGGCGAGTTGAATGAACAAGTGTTTATGAAGTTCTCACCTGGATACACAGGTCTTGGATCAAGAATCACAGCTACTTCCAATATCACTGTTGTCACAGCACTTGTTTGTATGCTGTTAAAATCCCTCTACGGTCTGAAGCAAGCGCCTCGCCAGTGGTTTAGTAAGTTGTCATCCACGCTTTTGGGTCTGCAGTACACTCAATCTCAGAATGATCATAGCCTCTTTGTCAAACACACAGAATCGTCCATCACTCTCATTCTTGTCTACGTCGATGACATTCTTGTGTGTGGCAATTCAACCAAGGAAATTCAAGATATAAAGCTCATTTTATCTCAGCAGTTCCGTATGAAAGATCTTGGACTTATAAACTATTTCTTGGGTTTGGAAATATCAAGGTCACCAGCTGGGTTTTTTATTTCGCAGAAGAAGTACACTATAGACTTGCTTCATAAGCATGGACTCTTCAAAGCTACACCACTAAAGGTGCCCATGGATACACACCTGAAGCTGACTCCTACAAAGGGAACTGTCTTGCTCAACCCTCATCTGTTTCAAAGACTTATTATGAAACTGATTTATCTGACAGTGACAAGACCTGATATAGCTTTTCCCGTCCATATTCTCAGCCAATACATGCATCAACCAACTAGTGCTCATATGCAAACAGATAAACGCTTACTGAGGTATCTTGTAGCTAACCCAGGGCAAGGAATACTTCTAGCTTCCTCTTCAGCAGCCTCTCTGCAAGCCTACAATGACAGTGACTGAGCTAACTGTCCCATCACCAGAAAATCGACATCCGGGTTCTGCATCTTACTTGGAAAGTCTCCTATCAGCTGGAAAGCCAAAAAACAAACTGTGGTGGCACGATCAACTGCTGAAGCCGAATATCGTGCCATGACCTTAACTGTCTGTGAAGTAACCTGGTTGCACTCTCTCCTCAAAGACATGGGCCTAAAAAACATACCTCCCACAGTGCTGAAATGTGATAACCTTGCTGCTCTCTCCATTGCTGCCAATCCCGTTCTTCATGAGCGCACGAAGCACATCGAGGTTGACTGCCATTTCATCCGTGAAAAAGTCAAGTAAGGTGACATTATCACTAGTCACGTACCATCTACGGATCAACTTGCTGACATTCTCACGAAGCCATTGTCTGTTAAGCAGCATCACTATCTACTTCACAATCTTGGTGCATCTGCTCAACCATCTGCTCCGCTTGAGGGGGAGTAATAAAGCTAGGTTCCATGTCAGCAGTCCATGTAGACGTTGTCCATCTCATCTGCCTAGTCACTTCTTTCACCACCTCCTTACCGGCCTCTGCATGGACCACCTTATTTCACTTTTGTCTGTTCCGTAATTTAGCTGCACTACGTTTCCATTATGTATCATGATGTGAATGATTGTGAGCAATTAAACATATTCTCTTGTACTGCTTTATAACAGCCTAGACTCTATCATTTATGATAAGGATGAAATATTAATTGAAGCTGTTTATCTTTGCATCCCTAACTATGGATGTATCTGCATTTCTGCTCTTTTAGTCTAATCTGCATTTCTGCTCTTTTAGTTTATTGCTCTTTATGTAGGTATTGGAAAAGTCGAAGGAGATGAATATCTAATTGATAAAATATAAGTTAGGAATAAATAGGTGCTCTTAAACATAAGAGAAGCCTCTTTGAAAATGCTAAAAGCAAGTGTGGAAGGTGCTCTTAAACATGAGAGGAGCCTCTTTAAAAATGCTAAAAGCAAGTGTGGAAACCTTTTCTTTCCTTTTTAAAAAGTTCTTGGATGCACTGTGCCTAGTGTTTAAGTACCCGCCGACAACTAGCCCATGTTACTGTTTCGTTAGACGATCTTAGAGTAGCGGCCTATCGGGGATGTTTTTGTAAAATAATGGAATGGAGCGCAAAACATTTTTTTCCCTTGATGCTACTAGAAAAATTAAAAATCTCTCCACTATTAAGATAAGAGCCATAGAGGTAAGATCTACGAAGCTGAATGCACAAAGTATATTTGGCTAAAAGCCTAAAACACTGTGTAAATGAATTGTGCAGGGGGGTCGGCATTAGAGAATGAAGAAAGACGGTTATTTGTACATTGAGATTCCCCTTTGTCTATTGCCCATTTCTTCTTTATTTTGTTGTAATTGTAGAGTGCTGTACTGACAGTTTCGAAATTTGAGCATTCTGCAAAAGCTGTAGTATGTTTGAAAATGTAACATCCCCCCACTTATCTCCTCCAGAACCGCCTAGCATATACCCCGGTGTCCATACTAATTTTTTAATTTTCCTATCTCTGTCCACGTAGAAGCTATACATACAACTATTTCATGGGATCCAATGCCTGTTGGAAATACATTTTAGATTTTAGATAATATCATTGCAATTCTGCTATGTATTTACAACTAAACTAATAGTTCACCCGACATTTTACTACAATCAGCTGATTTTCTATGTTTTTGTTATATCTCACACAAGAATAACTGTAAACTGTAAAGTAAATCAGCAGAAGATTAAATAAAAGCACAACATTAATTAATTAACACAGGGGATGGATGTCCAGCATTACAAAAGACTCGAAACAACACAAAGTGGATAACATGAAATTAAACACAAGGAAACACGGTCATCAGCTAACATCTCTGCAACAAAGTTACTCCATTATTATTGTCTAGTCTCATGCACTCATCATGCCTTATCACATCTTCTTCAACTTCCCTGAATAGTATTAAGAGACTCGTGACCAAGATGCTGGGCTTTCTCCTTGACTTCATACGCCGCATTCGCCAACTTGTGGCGTGCAAAATCAAGCTGATCCGCACCAATTGGATGCTTTCCCGCAGTATACCTGTACATCCAGAACAACACAAAGGCGGCTGTGGCCCCCAGGCCACCAGCCGTAAGAAACCCTCCAAGCAGGAGCAGAAGAGTAATAGCAGCCGGCACAAGAACAGGGCTAAAAATCACCATCACAGGTGTAGCAATCACTAACCCTATGACAGTAGCCACAAGGGTCAAGCCAGAGAGAAGCATGAGTGAGCCACCTATGGTTGCTGCTGTGGTGGCTTTCACTACCTGAGTTGATAGTGGCTGGTTGTAGTGGTGTGGCTGGTGGCGCAGGTGCTGAGGTTGTTGATACATAGCCATGGTTAACAAGATTATAGATACAAGAGTTTGTGAGGATGTTTGTGTTCTGATGAAGTTCGGGTTGTGGTGTGTGTGAATAAATAGGGGATTGGAGGTGGAGATATGGTGGTGTAGAATGTGATCTACTGGGAGGGGCACGTGATAAGACAGAAGAGTGTCACGTGATTTATATACATGAGTCATGAGTCATGGTGCCATGTAGTAGTTTTGCATGCAAACGTTGTTTGTGAGATTGACACGTGTGGTTTGTGTACAGTCGAGAGGTTTATTGGTGTGACACCAGAGGAAAGTTGGGGACAGTTGTGACATTTTATGTTATTGGATAGAAATATGAGGTACATACAGGGGTGAAATTTGAGAATCAATTAAACGATAAAACGAAGACAATAACATGAATTAAAAGATCCACAAATTTGGAACTGAGATTCAACAAAAACAATTGATAAGTTTAATATGTTTGGAATTTATGTATTTATAATTTATTTATATTCAAACATTGGATTGGAATGATAATCTTACATAACTTATTACAAATGAAACAAAAGCGTATTTTTCATGTAAAACTTCTGTTACTGGTGTGTTGAATTTTGGTAATTATAAACTAATAAAGTTTTTATTTAACCAAACTCGTCAAAATCATATATTATAGTCTAGAAATTAGAATAGATAAATTCTTATTTAGAAAGAAAAAAAGATAAAATTAATCTTGAAGAAAATGTACCTTATGTTGGTAAGATGGGCTTTATTATTAATAACAGATCAATACTTTGACGATTTTATCAGTGGGCCTCATCTTTCATTGCGTACCGTAAATTTCATAAAAATGGTAGCCAAGTTCAGTGAAGAATTGGGCTTACACTTTCCCTTTAAAGTTGTAGATTGGATAGCAATTTGTAATCCAATTTTTCTGTTTCCAGTAACATAGAGATACCGGCACTTTGAAACATACAACATTTTGCCAAGTACACTACAAAGTACTCAATAATAATTTTATATTGTAGGTATTTTTCTTTATTTCCAATATGATTGAATTTAAGGAAAAGGGGAGGGTTATTAAAATATTTGGGAAAATAATTTTTTTTATCATTGAACTAATGACTCTTTTAGAAATTTATCCCTGCACACTAATGACTCTTTTAGAAGTTTTTGATGTGTATAATCAATAAAAATAAATCATATCAATAATTTTATTCATGTAAATAGTCAAATTTTAACTGTAAGAAGTCAAAAATAACGAAATGCATAAAACGAAATACAAATATAATGTTGGTGATTGTAATAAAAAAAATATTTAATTTAATGATAAGTTTTTAAATGAGTAAACAGTTTAATGATAAAAACAAATCATTTTTCCAAAATATATGAGAGAGCTTATTCTTGTCCTTTCGTGAACTTTCCTTCTATTAATCTCTCTTTGATTAATCGAACATGAATCTCCGATGCATATGATTTTGGAATCCGACATGTTTGCATCGAAACGTCGAATTAATATTTAGAGGATATCGCATTCTCCAACCGGCTCTCCGAAGCTAATGATTCGAGGGTGACATAATTTGTATTAAAATCATATATTTGTCGACATATCATGTTACTTCCACAAATGACAAAATATTTGCTAATTACGGCGAAAGCATAATTTTTGTCTACTAACAGCAATAACAAGGTAATGCAACTTAATATTTGCTGCAACATCGTTTTACAAGACCTTGCATAACTAGTTGCATATGTCCTAACAAACCTGTGTGTAAATACAAAGTACATGTTTAGAGTATATATAGCATAAGCTAATCTATGTAAAATAAATTAACTCCGATGGCATCAAGAATTGAAGAAGAATCTGTTGATGCACTTTCTTCACTAGACCAGAAACTACACGTTAAAAATTTTATATGGTGCGAAAAGGAGTGGCCATCACTAAGCTTTGACGACTTCGAGGATGGGGAGGACGTCCCAGTTATAAGCCTCCACGAAGTTTGGGAGTCGAAGAAAGGTGACAATTATGAGAAACTGTGTCAACTTATGGTGACTGCTAGTGCTAGATGGGGTTTCTTTAAATTGGTAAATCATGGAGTAGCTTCAGAAATTACTGAAAACATGAGGCTGCGTTTGCACGAGTTTTTCGATCTTCCTATGGAGCAAAAGCTGAAGGGAGCTAGATCAGGAAGCCTGCCATTAGGTTATTCAGCCACTAATCCTGATTATGGAGAGAATTTGCCATGGGCTGAGATCATACAGCTACTTCAATCCCCACAGCAAACTCTAGCCTTGGCCAAGAATGTGCTTGGTGATCAGCATCAATCTTTTAGGTACAAATTCAATCTATTCTTTACAAATAGGTACAACTAATCTATATTTATGCATTCAAAAAATTTATATTAATTCCCTGCTCCCTTTAAGGGATGTCGAGGTTCTAATCTTATCAAAACAAGGTGGGTGCGTGAGTTTGTTTAACTAGCAAAAAATAAATAACTTATATTAATAAGATATACTTGGTAATTAAAATTGTGAACATTTAAAAAGTATTAATTGCGTCTTTGTTAGATTCAAAATCTTGATTTTGTTTTTTTTCTTACTATAAATCTTATTCTAGTGATGCAATGTCTGCATACATGGATGCGTTGGACAAACTGGGAATGATCATTTTTGAGATGTTAGCTCATGGACTGGGCTTGCCAGATGATTTTTTCACCAAGCACTTTACAGAGAAGGACTCTACTATGATTCGAATCAATAGATATCCACGTTGTCCCTTACCAGAAAAGTGTTTAGGGCTGGGTAGCCATTCTGATCCTCACACTCTGACAATATTATTTCAAGATGAAGTTGGAGGTCTTCAGGTTCTTCGAAATGATAATCAATGGATTGGCATTCGACCTGTCCCGAATTCATTCATCATCAATATTGGTGACACTCTGGAAGTACGTAAAAAATTATCTATTACCAATCATCACACACTGAGTTCATGCTTTTTTGTTAATGTCGAACTGAAGTATGTAAAAATTCAATGCAGGCATGGACAAATGGAAGGTTGAAAAGTGTGGTTCACAGAGCAGTAGTAAATAAAGAGAAGAGGAGACTATCAATAGCATATTTTATGAGCCCAGCATGTAGTACCGTAATTGAATGCCCTCCCCAGCTAATTACACATGACAAACTTTACATTCCATTCACATGGGGAGACTTCAGAAATCAACTATTGATTCAAAAGAGGGTTTCTGGCAAAACTGCTCTCAACAGGTATCGTCTTTAATTCTTACTATTAAGCCCTGCCCAATTAGTATAATTTTAAAGGGACTTCTAGAGTTTGATGTTGGGATGTATAATAATAAAGTCCTGCATTCATTGCAACTTGAATAGTGCTGCATCCACAAAATTGGATACAAAATTCTTGCACAAAATGATGTGGCATATGAGGTGGGGTATTTTAATTGGTGCTATTGATGTGAATACAGGGGTCCATTCCAATCAAATGTTGACACATATAATTTTGTGCAAAATTTTGTATCCCATTTTGTGGATGAAACATTTTCCTTGCAACTTATCTTTCTTACTGTCAGCGCAACATTTGTGGTGCCTGAATGTAGAGTATGATTCTAATGGGGACATTTTAATTCGTACTTGCAGTTTATTACTATAAAATTAATTGTGTTCGTAGATTTTACAAGCATTTTTACGGCCGATTACAGTGCAAGTTGATGGTAATAACTGCCAGTTGAATTAAAACAAATGGCAAAGCAAATTAAATAGTATGTCGTCCGACTGAAAAATTGCAAAATGCAAATTATTGATTAACTCCACTTTTACCTCCACAATTTAATAAACACCACTTACATAAAATTAATGAGGCGTTGGAGCACTGTTGGTAAATGGGCAAACAAACAAAACGACATATTTCCATTCCAACTTGTAAGTACCCGGAAAATTACAACAGTTCCCATCTTTGTTGCATACTCCCTCCGTCCCAGTAGGATGTATACGCTGGGGGAGGGAGTGCTTGTCACGCATTTTAAGGCTTATAAAAAA
>PHNY01279801.1:0-10122 GCA_003724115.2 Anethum foeniculum | reverse complement strand
TTGACGCAGCTACTTTTGCAGACCTGCAGAGTATAGGGGTCAGTTGTGTAATCAGAAATGACCATGGGGATTTCATTTGTGCAAGGGCAAAAAGAATCGATGCAGATATGCAACCGAGGGAAGCTAAAGCTCTAGGACTTAAGGAGGCTTTATCTTGGACTATAAATCTGGGGTATAAGAGTTGTATTTTTAAAACAAATGTGATGATGTTAGTTGATGCTTGTAAATGGAAGCAAGGTAGGTCATATTTTCACACAATTGTGTCAGATTGTGTTGATCTTTTTAAACACTTTGATAATGTGCTAGTAGAGTATGTTCATAGGTCTGCGAATGTTGNAAGAGCTACTCATTCTATGCCAGACTTCCAGGAGTGGTTTAATGTTGCTCCGGATATTATTTCTGATGTACTGATGATTGATTCGATCTAATATAAGCAAGTACTTTTGTTCAAAAAAAAATCAGCTCCCGGCCAAATTTGTGATTTTTATTTTTAGATAATATATAAATTTAATTAAAAATTTGTTGCATATTACTATTTTACAATATTTTTTAATATTTATGCAAACAGTTTAAGATTTTTCTAATAAGCCTATAATTATAATATAGTATTTATTATAATATGGAAATTGTTCACTAACCAACATTAAATAAGATACAGATGACCCAATATTTTATTGTGACTGCTGTAATGAAAATTTACGATAGGAAAATGCTGTTGTAATAAATCAGATATCACTACAAGAAAAAGTGTAATAGACATCGGTTCAAAACCGATGTTAAAAAAAATTTCAAGCGATGTCTTTGCATGTGTAGAGAAAGGTCCAGGATTATTTACATCAGTTTTGACCGATGTCTAGTAGGCTAGCGGACATCGGTTCTATATAAGCAACTGATGTACTAGCTTCTTTAAGACATCATTTTTATTAAATGAACTGATGCCTTTAATATTTTTAGACATTAGTTTTTATATTGTATTGTTGTTACAGGCCTTAAGAGACATGGATTCCATTGTTTAATTGAATGTAATAGAGCTTTATAGATATCGGTTTGCTACAATTAGCAATGTCTTTTATACTGTTAGACATCGCTTTTGTAAAATATTCCAATGTAATTATTCTCTTCAAACATTATTTTTTTCAAATAACTGATGTATTAAGTTCTTAAGAAACATCAGCCTTAATGCGCACCTATATTTTTAGTGCTTTAGATCAATATCTCTTCACTTTGTATTCATATATGAACTCATATTGTACAAAAATAGACAAAGCTCATGGTCACATTAAAATAACCAAAATATAAATCCAGAAGATACATATTTACATGAATGAGAAAAATCAAAGTGAATACATCAATCAAGCTATTTGCTAAAGCAAAAACAAAATTGGCTACATAACGCAAAATACATAGTACTAACTCCTTGCACTCAAATCTGAAGATGAGCTTCCATTTGCAGCAACATGCATACTCTAGTAGATGGAGTTTCACCAGCAGGCTTAGGCAGAACATATACACGATTACGATAAAATTACAAAGACAATAACAGGGCTATTGTTTTTCCTACCTTTACAGCAGTCCCTGCCTCAATCACAACAATCTGCTTAGAGGATCTAACATCAATGTGCTAAAGTTGTAAATCACACATTCATGTGTCACTCTTTTTGGCAAATAGATGTACAAAATGTCAACATAAATATATTTTTTTTAATCCTAAACCATTATTAATTGTATAGTTAATCTTGTCATCAAATTACATAGATATGTAATCTAAAAAGGGTAATCAAATTACTTTTTCTACGAAGTTTGTGTGGTAACTTTACCATCTCTAGACCGAAGTAGGAGAGGCTTGGATTTGCATCCCACACATTTCATAAGCTGACTCTCCCCTACAAAAAAAAAATCAGCAAAAGTACTATATGATTCACCACCACTTCCCAAATCATATTGATATATAGAACTGCATAAGCCAAGTGAAATTTGCTTATTATACTGTTATATATCTAATTTTTTATCATGAAGCTTCAAAGTACATCTTCATTACCACATGTCTTATAGTGCTGAAAATGTAAAGGTGTCCAGAAAATATCATTAACCAAACCATCTCACAGTAAAAACTAAAATGCAAAAACATTAAGTAAGTTATAACTAACAATGAACTGGTGAGAGAATCAGGCCAAGCAGACTTAGTGAACTGCACAGCCATCTAGGTACCGTCAAGAAGCCTCCTTTTATAAACAACCTTCAGAGCTTACTCCCCATGCTCAGAAACAAAATTATCAGTAGAAAAACCAGCAGTAAGCTAAACTCTTTACCTTTTTGGCATCACTCAAACCCTTCGGAAGAAGATCAAGAATAATTGCTTCCCAGATCTTTTGCCCTCTGAAATATAGCAATGATGTCTGCTTGTTCATTCAAAAAAAAATATTATTATCGCACATAAGAAGCAGAGAGTGGAGCGCAACATGAAGAGATTGAACCATGGTAAAACTTGTGTCGTCCATAGATTCTAAACACATATCATCAGATGTTGAAAGTACTTCTGTCGCTAATAAACCAAGTCGGCCACTACCCTAAACAATTAACACATCACAACATCACAAAATTAAATAGATTAAATATTATAAAATCGAATATTCTTAATAACCCTAAACAGATCATAAAATAACTTATGATATATATCTGCATTTGGGTTCAAAATTAAACACATTATTAACCAAATTAACCAAGTATAACATCATATATCGAATATTCTCAATAGATTTATACATATAAACATTAAAGTTGAATTTTTTTTGACACAAACCTGAACATTTTATCTCCAACAACAAGACCATGAAGAGAACTCCACACCCTCATACCGAATCCTAATTCCAAACTCAAGAAAGTTCCAGATCTGTTGAAAAAGAGTAGAATTAAACACAAAGAAGATAGAAAATGAAAATAAATTAAACCCATCGAGCTATATTTTCAAGAAACATCAAATCAGTCTTGCTCTATTTGAAGAAACCATACCAGAAAATCAAAGGATTGAAATAATAACATACCAAGAGGGTTGAATTAATAACATACCAAGCTCGATTGCTACTTAATTGAAATTAGGGTTTATGGTGAGAGATGGGTTGTGTGTTTCAATTGTATGGAGGAGTTTTAGAATTTCCGTTAAAAGCTCGGAGGGATGGAGGGAGGGAGAGAGAGAAAGAGAGAGATGTGGAGGGAGTAAGAGTGTGTCGAGGGGCAAAAGGGGAAACGGGGAAAAGGGGGAAAAGAGGAATTGAAATTTGGCTAAGGGAGAGAATATCTGTATAATAGGAAAAAAGTAATTGTCACACATTTTATAATTTTTTAAAATTGAAGATAAGACAGCAGTTTTTGTTTCAACTGATGCACAAATATTACTTTAACATTGTTTTTAAAATGATCGATGTTTAAAAATCTTTTAACATCGGTGGCTTTACAAACTGATGTTATAAGGGTGATGTCTATTGCACTGTTTCTTGTAGTGTATGTGATCGTCAAATATAAATATGAAAGTAGGACCCCTAGCCTAATTAATGTACAGTCAGATCACATGTATCGAAGTACTTGTACTGTTGTACATGTGAACATGCAAAGCTAACAATGTTAAATTCGATTTGCAGCTCCTAGAAAAAAGTCACATGTACACTTAAACGGTGGCTCAAGTGCTCAACTCTTGTACTATAAATAGGATTGTATCACCCAACCGGTTGCTCAACTTAGATATCAGGATTTTAGGAGCTGGATTGATTTCGGGTTGAAGCACGTATTTAAGCATAGATTAGTGATGAGATGTTGTACTAGCTCTTTTTGATATTATAGAATTAGTCGAGAGGCGTGTAACCGAGACACGCGATTATATAAAAAAGAGAGGCGTGTAGCCGAGACACGTGGTTATATATAAAAAAAAAGAATATGATTGTGGCCATTTATTTAAAGGTACAAGAAGAAATGAAAACTGATCACTACATTTCTCCTCTCATTTCTCGTTGATATTTTCTCTATACATTCACAAGTTACGAATTGTTACTTTATTTATATACTCAAGTTTTATAACAGTATTTTCAGTTTTTCATATCAAAGTTTAGGGAATAAAGTGCTGATATGTATATTACTGGGTGATAAAACTTGTTGACTTCCGGCAAAAACAAAAAAAAAAAAAAAAAAACAAACCTAATGAATTACACAGCATTACGCTGGGGACTTCGAGGAAGTTTCATATGAAGTTCGCAATGAGTTTATTACTAGTAATTTATCCTACTCTTTTCCGGGCAATTCTTTCTTCTTTTTTTAAAGTCTACTTACTGGCACACTGAATATAGATATCTCACACATTAAACAAACCACTTAATTTTGATTGTGTGATTAAACTAACAAAAAGTGATGAACATATTTTCTCACTTCATCTTTCATATTATATCTTTGTCATGCCCGTTGCTTGATACACAAGTTAAATTAGCCGATGGGAGCCTGATCAGCTCCGTCATACAACATGAAAGGGCCGGAACAATTAGCATCCGCGCTATGTTTGGCGAAACTTCTATATCTTGCAGAGAGGCTAAAGTAGCCATAGAGATGGTGATTTACGATTTCTATTTTGTTAGAAATCAAAGTCTGTTTCTTGACTTTCGAAACTCTCGAGGCAGACCTGGTCCTGCAGCTATGGAAGGTAAACTTTTTCTTTTATTTCTTCAATCTGTTCCTAAATCAATTTATCGGTATAGTGTTACATATTTTTTGCTTGCTTAATGGATTGAAATTTTGCGCATTAATCCAGCAAAAGATCTTATATCAACATATGGTTCAAAAGTCACTTTGGAAGCTCGTAAGCGTGATGAAGCATCAGCTATTGCAGAGGCAGCTAGTGACGAAGCTCATGATCATGTACCTGTATTTCAATCTTTAGCTGATTCAATTCCATCATCGCCAACATTCCCTTGGTTTCTTCAAGCCAAGCAGCTCAGGAAACAGAAACATAGAGTGCTTGTAATTCCTGCAACTCTTGGATCAGGTTATTGTCTCTGCCAATTGGGAAAGAAACTGAATATGACAGGAGACAGGTATCCATTGATCTCAACACACAGCATTATTGAACTCGTACATTCCGTTAGTCCCAAAAAGATGTCTTCATTGCACAACGTCATTGAAGAACATGATAAGCCTGGCATCTATGCTTCAGAGGCGTATGACCCCGTCCTTGCTCCTTTCCGCAAACCCAATATCATGAATCTGTTCCAAAAAATTTCAGCAGCAGATGCTAGTGCAGAATTGCAATTCATCAACTGGGAAAATTCTTTAACCAAACTACTAGAATTTGTTAATGTAACGGGAAAGACACGTCAAAGTCGGTATAGGATAAAAGAATTTGGAATTTCAGAAACTATTGATGTTGGAGCTTTTTACCTCAACTCTATTGAGATTTCAAAAGAAGTCCTGTTGCTGGCACAACTATGGTACACTGAGAGAAGACGGCGTATTGTGACAAATAGATCAGGGACGATTAGGGTGGGTGTACCTGCCCAATTGTTCCAACAATTTGTGAAGGTTGAAACTGATCCCAAAACTATTGCAGACGTTAACAATGACTTGACATACATTTTCCGTTCATTCGATGGGGAGCATGATGATTTGATAAAACAAACAGTTTCACGGGTAAAAATTTCAAACTTGTCAATGGTTGTATTTAGTAAGAAGCAACTTTTTTTTTTGAAGTCCATGGTATGAAGCTACTTCTTAACTTATGTATTAGGATCTAATTGTCACCAACTTGAACAGAAGTTTGATGCGGTAGTTGGTGATGTAGAAATTCTGGAAGAAAGACAAAAGGACGAAGAATTCTCACTGCAGTACACATCACTGTGGAGCCTGATACTAGTCATAACCATTTACAATGGCTTCATAGTATTGTTAATTAAGATATATTACAACCCTAAATTCACATTGAGCGGTAAGTTCTATGTTTAGACACAATGTGTTTCTAGTTCATGATTTACGAATAACACGATGACTGACATATAACATGCGTTTTATGCTTTTGTGAATTATATAGCTGACAAACTTCAAAGTAGTTTATTGAGGATGGTAATGGTTGTGGGGCTCTTTGTGGCACTAATACTCACACAGAGTTACAACTCTATTCTTTCTACTATGCACACTGCTCCAAGGCTTGCACCAGCTACAAAGGAAGTTGAAAGACTTATGTACACAGATTTCTCACAGCATTATGGAGAATCGGGAATAAAGTCAGTCGTACCTCCCGATTACTTCAATCGTGGCATACTGAGAAAAGACGGCGTATTCTGACAAGTAGATCAGAGCCAATTAGGGTGGGCGTACCTGCCCATTCGATGTTCCAACAATTTGTGAAGGTAGAAACTGATCCCAAAACTAATGTAACTTCTTATGATGGATTTTCACTTAAGGTCTTCGAAGAAGTAATGAAAATTGCAGATGTTAACAATGACCTGACATACAAATATTACACTTTCGAGGGAGAGTATGATGCTTTGGTGAAACAAATAGCTTTAGGGGTAAGATTTTACAGATTTCGTCAATTATTGTATTTTGGTGAGAAGCTACTTCTTAATATATGTATTGGAATCTAACTGTCAGTAATTTAAACAGAAGTTTGATGTGGTAGCCGGTGATGTATCAATTCTGGAAGAAAGACACAAGTACGCAGATTTCTCTCAGGCTTATACAGAATTGGGCATGGTGTTAGTAGTACCCATTCGGTCCAGATTACCTATTCAAATGTGGCTCTTTATGAATCCCTTTACAACAGAACTATGGGGCCTGATACTAGCCATTACCATTTACAATGGCTTCATAGTATGGTTGATTGAGAGAAATGACAATCCTGGATTCAGATCAGGCACTGTCTGGAATCAGATCGAAACACTCTTTTGGCCAGCGTCCACAACACTTTTCACTTTGAGTGGTAAATTCTATGTTGCAACAACAATGTTTTTTATAATCTGTGTTTCACTGATAACATGATGACTAATATATAACACTGTTATTCTTTTGTGAAATATATAGCTGACAAACTGCACAGTTTTTTATCAAGGATGGTAATGGTTGTGTGGCTCTTTGTGGCACTAATACTCACCCAGAGTTACACATCTATCCTTTCTAGTATGCTCACTGCTCAAAGGCTTGCACCAGCTACAAAGGATGTTGCAACACTCAAGAAGATGAATGCAACAGTTGGGTATTGCAGAGAGTCATTTCATAAATCATACATGATCAATGCTTTAGGTTTCGACTCTGCAAATATCAAGAAGTACACATCAACACATGACTCTGCAAAAGCCCTCAAAACCGGAGAAATAGCTGGCATATTTCTTGAAGTTCCTGCTGCTAAAGTCTTTCTTGCTCAGTACTGTAAAAGCTTCATGAGAACTGAAAAAATATTCAAAGTTGGAGGATATGGTTTTGTAAGTTCTCTTACTCTTACTATACACCATCCCAAGTAGTTCTAACACGAAATATGCCAGCTTCTATGGCTAATGACAATTTAAAGATGAAAGAAAATCTACACCAATTATGTTAAACATGTTATGATTTTTTTTTTAATTGAACTAGTCCAACCTTAAAATAATCACTGGATACTCGACAGAATGAGACCCAAGGCAACTGTTGTCATCATGCATACTGCCTAGCCTCTCAACTTATTGTCAAAATAAAAGACGTGATCACCAAACAGTAGAGGATACCACCAAAAGAATACTTTAGATATATATTCCTATTTGTTTTCCAACATATTTTATCAGCAGCTAGCCCGCGACTTTAGAGCAACTGCACCTTGGTTTTGTTATTGTAGTTTCTGAACATACCCTAAATCTTCCTGCTTTGCACTGTGCTTTTCTATTTTTGTCCAATATTTGTAATGAGATGCAAACAATCATTAATTGGTTGTATATATAATGACAGGCGTTTAAGAAGAACTTCCGGTTGCTTCCAGATATAAACAAGGCAATACTGAAAATTTCGGAAAATGGGAAACTTCTGGAACTTGAGGAGAGATACATCAACTCTGAGAAATGCGCAGAACCAGTTTTGTTTTCAAATGAAGATGCTGGTATTGGATTAGAGAGCTTTGCAATACTGTTTGTGTTAAGTGGATGCACATCAACTGTTGCTCTTGCCATATCTGTCATTAGGCACATCATATGCTCTCTAAATTCTACTCCAGAGCACAATAATATTTTCAAAAGAGCATCAGCTTTTACCAAGAGATTGATAAAATACAGAAGACCGTCATCCGCTACAGTTATCAATATAGAAAACCCTGGAAATCCTCCTGATGCTACTTTTTCAGAAGCCAGGCAACCTGTCAGTAGAACAATTGATACAGAAAGCCTTGAAGATCATCTGGAAGCTCCTGACCCAGATAATAAGGTGTAAAGTAATCATTTTAGAGTGTAACACATTTTTGAATGGGCAATGCTTGAATTCCAAAATTCTATTCGGCTCATCTTAATTTGTTAAAGCTAAGTGTACCTAGGACGGACCTCTACATAGAACCCAGAAATTGTTATACTACACGAAAATTAAGCGTTTGAATTAGATTTTCTACACACTGAAGTTTAGCATGGGATACTGATTTTTACTTTAGGTAAAGTACATCAAATAAATATATTTATAAATAAATAATTATATATTTTATAAATATATACATTTTAATTAAATTAAAATTTGATATTTTTATTTAATATACACAAATACGACATGAAAAATACACAATACTTTCCGAACTGATATGTGTTTAAAATAAAATATATGAATTTAAAACGGATTGGATATGAATTTTACACGAAAGTACACTGGGCCAAAATTTTAACATTTTTCAGTAGACATATTAGCATTTACAATTTCCAGTTAATTGTATGAATTTCCACAGCGTAAGTTCCTCCGGAACATCTTCTGTGATTTAATACACTTCAAGTTTGTCAAATTTGCAAATCAAATTATTTAATCCTCCACCTCCCTCCTAGAATATTTCCAGTATAGACCTAAAATATTGTACATACGACCTTAAATTTTTGTATTAATCACAGAAGTCTACTAAAATTTACAAACCTTACCGTTGTGAACATTGAAAGTTTAAAACATAAAAATAAGGGTACCATAAAATCATCCGGGAAGAGGTACTTAAATGATACTTTGTTGAAGTGTCATGCCCTGATTTAAAAATGATGGAAACGAGAAACAGTACTGTTTAAAATTTAAAAAAAAAAATCATCAAAAGTCCAAATTTTTTCCAATAAGTAATAAACATAGCCAGAAACGACTATAACACTCCTAATGTTTGAGAAGGTGAATAATTTCTCCTGCACCAATACAGAGTAGAAACATTTGTCTGGTTTGCAAATTTTCCATTTCTTGATTTCATAATTTTCATAAGCAGGAAAGGAAGCCAAATTTTGGGCACCATGATCAACAAAGAAGAGGAATGATAAGCAACTTAACAATTATATCAATAAACAGTTGGGTTAACAATCAATTATACAGTCTAGATCTTCTCTAAACATAATCCCTATCTTCGTCTAAAAGTCGACAAGTAAATCAAATTAATCTAAGATCTAAAAGAAAACTAAATTTAACAGGATGGGGCAAATCTTGACTATCGCAACCTAAAATACAAGAGATGTTATCTTTGAACCTGTTCCCCTGCATGGTTGCTGGTAGATGATGATGCATTTCTACCATTATCAGCTGGTTGAGTTGCTCCCCATTTGCCTTCTGACTCCATAGGTTCTATAACTTTCACAGACCCGTCTGTCAACCCAACTGCAAACTGATTTGGATCCTGTGGATGTGCTGCGACGACTAGAGGGTACACCGTTTGGCTTCTGCATGGCGGTACATCACCAGGTCAGGTTTACATTTCCAGGATATATGCTTGAAAGTTTAAATTAAATTAAGCTTAGCATGAATATCTTTTCTTTTCCTATTTTAACAAGATTTATTTGAACAGACCACCAGTGGAAATATCCAAGATACTATATTATACAACTGTAGCTAATATATCCTCAAAAAAAAAAAAAAAAAAAAAAAAAAAAAAAAAAAAAAAAAAAAAAAAAAAAAAAAAAAAAAAAAAAAAAA
>PHNY01279768.1:6649-23110 GCA_003724115.2 Anethum foeniculum | reverse complement strand
CCATGCATTCTGTTTTTGTAAGAAACAGTAGAAACCGTGTGATAGTAAAGGCCAAAATTCTATTCTGTGACATTTTGGGCCATTCCACATGGAAATGTGTCATTTTGGGCCAATGCCCCTGCTACTCCACGTGAGAGCAGTGACGCCTAAATACAACTACTACTCAGATACAAAATCTCGTGATCCAATAGTCAATAATTAAATACTTTTTCGTTTTAAAATATATGTTCATTTTCAAAAAATCACGTATATTAAAAAATGTAAATGTTGGTGAAAAAAGTTGTATTAATTGCATTAATTGAATATAATACTTGGTATATAGTTGATCTTTGAAATATAAATTAGAGATATGTGAACTAGAGTTGATTTTGAAAATATAAAAAAAGTTGAAGTGAACAACTAATTTGAAATAAATTTCTCTAAACTGGACATGTATTTCGAAACGGAGGGACTAAACCACTCATCTTCCTCCACATATGCCGCGTAGTGTATAATTGAAGAATCGAAGAAGAAATAAAATAGCTCAATTTTCAATGTCCATTATTACTTGCAAGTACCATTACTTTTCATAATTAATATCACTACTACACATTTATCCAAGCACTACTAGAAGAGGAAGAGGAAGAGGTGAGAGAAACAAAAGTAGCAAGCGATTGTAATGGCGAGTTCGATGTACTCTGCAACTTCAATTCAGCCGGAGAAGAAGATGTTACACTGCGATTCAGCTTCTAGATTCATCGGTTTTCGATGTACAAAATCTAACCTCTTTTTCTTCACTAGGATCTCCGGTTGCCGGAGGTTTAGTAAACGAGGCTTTGCGGTGAAGAATGTCTCCGGTGAGTCGTCGGCTTCGGTTTTGAAGGATGTTCAACAAGGTATGCTCACTTCTGACACACCTCATTCCGACTAAACTTTTATGTATCGTGTTTAATAGTATAGATTTTTAGGATATTAATTAACTTTGATAATATGAGCTTCTTTCAACTAACTTAATTGTATTTGTAATTTTATTTGACAAAAGTTTTTTTTTTTGAAATAAATTATTTGACAAAGTTAATATTATGATCCATAAATATAAGAGCTTTTTTCAAAAATACGAAATTTTTAATTTTTTTTTGCAAAAATACGTTTTTTTCAAAAATTTTATTTGCAAAAATACAATTTTTCAAAATTTTTTGCAAAAATACGGTTTACAACCTCTGCAACCTCGAATGCAACTGCATGCAACCTCGAAGGCAACTCTTACTTAAAAAATTGAAAAATTGATCCTTCTGATCTACAACCTTGCAACCATATTTCAACATAATCAACCAAAAACGAATCTATGAGCAACTTAATCAACCAAAAACTACAAGAAATGAATCAATATTTACAAATAATTGATAAAGTTGCAAATCATTCATCCGATTCAACTTCAATAGTTACTTTTTAAGTTGACTCATTGCTGCGCAACCAATATTTGCTAAGAAGTAACTAAAAAAGTTGCATTAGTTGTAGATCTGCTTATATGTATATGTATGTATGTATATCTGTAAGAATATTAAAAGAGGTTATTTTAAAGAGATAGGTGATAAAACAATCCTACATCCAGATGATAGATGAGAATGGAAGAGGGATAGGATGAATCAGAAATCGATAATGGAGAGTAATCAGGTAGGAAGCGTAAGAGTCGGTGCGTGAGAAAGAGAAACACCAACTAAGAGGTAACGTATATACGAAAATAAAAGTCAAAGTATTTGGTAATTTCTCTATATATAATTAATATAAATTATTTTCATTTTTATATTTTAAATAACTCGCAAGTTATATAAAATCATAAAATTAGCCGAAAATTTTATAAGCAATCTTTTTATGCCTATCCCCGGCTCAAACGTTGCTTATCTGAAAATTGAAATTTGTTCGTTACAGCTTGCAATTCATATTTTTTGATTTTCTAGCATAAGAGGCATTTACTTCAAGGCATTCTCTCGAGACCGTCCAAAAATAATGCTAATGATGTTGTATTTCGAGAGTATTGGTTTTGCCATCAAATGAGGTCCAGCACCGCAATTTGTTGCTTGTTTCACTTTGTTCTTCATGTAATATATCTGGACTAAAGAAGTCACCCGACTAGAGTTGTTTTGATATATACTTTTTAAAATGCATATAGGAATTTTTAAACTTCAAAAGCTGTTTAATCATTAATGTATAACTTATTTTCTTATTGCGAGTAATTACATTGCGCAACTAGACGATAAATACTTTTAATTATGGATGTAGAGTAAGTTTTATCACTTTTGCAGACTATTAGGTTGACTTGAACATGAAGTGAACTCAATTTCGAATGTGTAGTTTATTTTAAGTGATCTGATTGTTTTCATTGATGATGGATCAGGGGCCGCAGGTGATCTGAGTACTTTCACTCCTGATGCTGCGTCAATTGCCTCTAACATCAAACACCATGCACAGTTCACACCATTGTTTTCTCCAGAAGGGTTTGAGGCTCCCAAGGCATATTTTGCTACTGCACAGAGTGTTCGTGATTCACTCATCGTTAACTGGAACGCGACATATGATTTCTATGAAAAGATGAATGTAAAGCAAGCATACTACTTGTCCATGGAATTTCTACAGGTTATATGCTAGTCCACCTTGCCGTCAAGTGTTGAGTCATATTGTTTTGTTGCCTTACCATCTGCCTTGGTAGTAGTATATGTTATTTTAGCAATAACTTGTCAATTTTTAGGATGCACTAATATGGATGAACTACTAATGTTGCATCTATTGTTTCTTTTAATTAGGGTAGAGCACTTTTAAATGCCATTGGTAACTTGGAATTAACTGGTGCATATGGTGAAGCTTTGACCAAACTTGGGCATAATCTGGAGAATGTAGCACAACAGGTAAGATTTCAGTTACATTATTGTTTTCATGCTATTGCCAAATATTTGTTTAGGAAAATTGCAAACAATTTGAAGTTAGCAATTTTGCATCGTAAGTGAAAGGGGCAGTTAATTGACAACAGAATTCTATAAATCTGATACTACAGTGTAGTAAAGAAAAAAAAAAAAACTTAAGAGGAGGGCCGGCTCTTGCCGTAAGGCGACGAAGGCGAGCGCCTAGGGTACCACACTGACAATGGGCACCAAAAAAACATATATGTAATACATAACATAAATTTATATATATACATCTTTTGCATGCATTTGAATTTGTATTCAAATATTACAAGCATTTTAGCCAATTTTATTGTGGTGTATAACTAGTATTGATTATGCATAAATTTTTTATTCACCACCTCAAAAATAGGGGCACCATTTCAAAAATTCGTCTAGGGCAGCACAGCCTAGGTATTTAGTTTTATTACAGTGCACTAAGTTATACTAATCATCATTCTGTTCACTCAGAAGTAATTATCACCACCTATCCAGGCTTTTGAAAAGATAAAGAAAATATTTCATTAGTAGCTACAAATTGGTGGATAATGGTCCGAGAATGTGTCGAGAGGAGATATATACTAATGATAATGCTGTAGTGGTGCATCCAGAAAAATGTAACTAATTGTGAAAATGATTGGCATTAATTAAAAATTTACAGTAGGTTTAATGTCTGTTTTATTGTTGGTACCAACATGCAAAGCATTAACTCTTACTAAGTGTACTCCTGTAGTCTTATGGACACTTCTAGATCCGGTGCATAGTCCAAATCTAACTCTCTCTTTCACTGATCAACTACAGGAGTCTGATGCTGCCCTTGGAAATGGGGGTCTTGGGCGGCTTGCTTCATGTTTTCTGGACTCCTTGGCCACATTAAATTATCCGGCATGGGGTTATGGACTCAGATACAAGTATGGTTTATTTAAACAGCTGATTACAAAAGATGGACAGGAGGAGGTTGCTGAAAATTGGCTTGAAGTATGACTAGTTCTTCTCGTGCTCTGCATCAACATAAACCACCATAATTCTCACTTTTTACTAAAAAAATTGAAATGTATTCTGTAAAACATTAATATTTGTATTATAGCAATTTTTAGTCAAATATATAAACATTGGATATCATACTTATATGACTCTATAACAAGTTTATAATATCTAATTCAAGTCTAAAATATTTTGAGTTTCAACTTTCACAGTATCAACAGTGCTAATAACAGACACTGCTGTTAGCACCTCACTGACGAGGCGTCCTTTTAAATTTTGAACTTGCTCATCTGAGTCACTAAGTTAGTATCTTTGAAAAACCATCTGTCTTTTTGATTGATTTTATTTTCTTTTTGTAGATGGGAAATCCATGGGAAATAGTCAGAAATGACGTCTCTTATCCTATAAAATTTTACGGCAAGATAGTTACAGGATCTGACGGGAAGAGGCACTGGATTGGTGGAGAAGATATAAAGGCTGTTGCATATGACGTCCCGATACCAGGATACAAAACTAGAACTACCATCAACCTCCGGCTTTGGTCAACCAAAGTTTCCTCAGAAGATTTTGACTTAAATGCTTTTAATGCTGGTGAGCACACTAAAGCATGTGAAGATCAAGAAAATGCTGCAAAGGTTAGTTTGGTGTCCTTTTTATATATCTCATCATAAATATGACAGACTATCATTCTAGAGTTTAATGTAAGTTTATATTTCCCAATGTCATCATTTTGCCTGGTCTCTTTTTCTGTACTAAAAATCTTCTTTCATATGGTCTGCGCGGGGTTAAGAAAACTGATTTCCGGTATGCTTATATATGACACCAGATATGCTTTGTATTATATCCCGGGGATGATTCACTGGAGGGAAAGACTCTTAGATTGAAGCAACAGTATACATTGTGCTCGGCTTCTCTTCAAGATATAATTGCTCGTTTTGAGAAGAGATCTGGCAGCTCTGTAAATTGGGAAGAGTTTCCATCAAAAGTTGCAGTACAAATGAATGATACTCATCCAACACTATGCATTCCAGAGCTCATAAGAATCTTAGTTGATTTGAAGGGTTTGAGCTGGAAGGAAGCTTGGGAGATCACTAAGAGGTACCTTCATTGTGTTGTACTGATTCTGGTATTTATGTTTTCTTTGGATTTTTATACATGCAAACTGAGGGTTGGATGATCAACATTCAATGTGCGACCTATGTTACACGGTCTCAGCTGTGAGAGTTGGACATGGATACTGATTGAAGCGTCAGATTCTCAGTTATAAAATATGAGGACTCTACAATGTGAATTGAAAATTGGACACGAGTGTAGGGTTTGGCATACAAGTGCAACAATATACTTTTTACATTTTTAAAATTGCGCCTACAAACATACAAGTATTTATAACACAAAATCAAAGGATGATATAAGAGTTCTTGCTCCTTGCAAGTAAATTTTTCAGTAGGCTTTAGATTTTATTTTTAAAAATTAAACTAAGATCCATATACACGCCCATGTTGTGCCCTATCCGTGACGAGTTTGACGGTAAAATAGAAGAGTTTGGGTAATAGAGTGTGCAATGTGGATTGGTTGAATGTAATGACCACGCCGAAGACCTGCAATTAGCTCCTTTTCATTTATTTTTATCTCCCTTTTTCATATATACAAAGAGTTCAGACACAGATTTTAGAAAAAGTAGACCGTATCTACAACTACCCCACAAGAATTTCTCTTTCCCAGAACACAGGCCAGTAGAAACTCATACCACTGTTACGTTTACAGAAACCACCATCAATACACAGGCCAGTACATAGTGGACTGTATTATAGCATGTTTTTTCTTAAATATCAAATTGAGCTATGTGGTTAGATTGAGAGTCCAACATTAATGCTATTGCGGCATCACAATTTTGTACCTCATCTTTAAAGTGCTCATATGCTGTTTAATATGTACCTCAATTTCTTCCAATAGGATTTTGTAGATATAATATTCTCTCCGTAATAATAAAAGAAGAACATGCACAAATGCCTCAAGATTTCTTAAATTTGTTGTTTTAATATACATTAATTAAATGGAATATATTTTAATTTGCTTAACCATTGATGTAAAATTTTCAGAACCGTGGCTTACACAAATCACACTGTTTTACCTGAAGCGTTGGAAAAATGGAGCTTTGAGCTTATGGAGAAGTTGCTTCCTCGACATGTCGAGATCATAGAGATGATTGATGAGGAGGTATATGTAAAATATAGACTAGTAAGAAACCCTCCCCTTGGCATCCGTTTTGTTTTTAATCTGGTACTTGCTATTTCTACAGTTGATTCAAAATATAGTGTCAGAATATGGCACAACAGATCCTGATATGTTGAAGAAGAAGTTGAATGCTATGAGAATTTTAGAAAATTTTGATTTGCCGGCTTCTTTGGATGATATATTTGTTAAACCAAAAGAAATCTCTGCCGTTGATCTCAATGAAGAACCAAAAGAAAGCTCTGTTGTTGGTAATGGAGATACAGAGGGAAGCTCTGTTATAGATCTCGATAAAGAGAAAAAGGTTCCTGATGCAACGGCATTGATAGATGATGAAGATGAACTCGAAGAAAAGGTTTCTCAGGAGAAAAAAGAGTCGGATCCAGAACCAGTGCTTATACCACAAAAGATGGTACGCATGGCAAATCTCTGTGTTGTGGGAGGTCATGCAGTTAATGGAGTTGCAGAAATTCATAGTGAAATTGTCAAGGAGGATGTATTTAATGACTTTTATAAGGTATATCTATCAGAGGAATTATAATTTAAAACTGCTTACTACACTTGATTAATTAACTTTCTAACATTCATTTCTGCCAAACTCCCTCTCGTAGCTCTGGCCTGAAAAATTCCAGAACAAGACAAATGGGGTGACACCTCGAAGATGGATCCGGTTCTGCAATCCAAATTTAAGCGATATTATTACCAAGTGGATTGGTACAGAAGACTGGGTCTTGAACACTGAGAAATTAGCAAAATTACGTGAGGTGATTTTTAATGTCCTTTTCCATGTATAGAAAAATAGAAAAAAAAAACAGAAAACAGAAAAGAACAGAACTTGAAAGAAAAGAAAAATAAACTTCTCTTCTGATTCCTGGCCTTGCAGCGTCTTAATGGCTATATATTGTATGCCACTACTAATGCGAAAATTGCATTACATTATTTTTGGGTGATCTGTCTATATGTTATTGTTTTTATCCTAGTTTCCTTTTTTCTAGAACTAATTCTTACAAAGATTGATAAATAATTTCTTCTTAGTTTACACATAATGAGGACCTCCATACCGAGTGGAGGGCGTCAAAGAGGAGCAACAAAGTCAAGGTTGCGAAGTTCCTTAAAGAAAAAACAGGGTATATTGTGAGCCCTGATGCAATGTTTGACATCCAGGTGATTTATCTTTTACTATAAGTTCTATTCTTGTCATCTCGATCACCATGATGATATACCGATATCTTCCACTGTATAAATTAATGTTAGTTGTAGAAAGGTTCTGGGTAAATGAGACACCTTGTAATTTTATACCAAATAAAGATTTCCTTTGAGTTTCACTATAACTGGTTCTAAATGTTTCATGTATGTGTAAATTGACAACAGTTAGCAAGTCACCATGCCATTCCCATTTGCAATTGTTGTCTTTTAATTTCAATTGCGGGAATAATTTGTAGACCTGATATTATTTTCAGGTAAAGCGTATTCATGAATACAAACGACAACTCTTAAATATCCTGGGGATAGTTTATCGATACAAAAAGATGAAAGAAATGACAACATCTGAAAGAGAAGAAAAATTTGTTCCACGGGTTTGTATATTTGGAGGAAAAGCTTTTGCAACATATGTACAAGCAAAGAGGATAGTGAAATTCATAACAGATGTCGGGGCTACAATAAACCACGATCCTGAAATAGGTGACTTGTTGAAGGTAAGATATTTATGATCGACTTCTTAAGCCATTTGGTAGGTTCTTAAGGTGAAATTCTTTGTGGATCTCCTTTATATATAGAATAGTCTGTCAATTACATATATTTTCATGTACTTCTGCTAAGTTTATCGAGTTGTTTAAATATATTATCTCATTTAGTCACTTGTGCATCATCTGAAAATTTAAACTGCACATATTCTTCACAGTTTCACTGACCAGGTATGTTAAACTTTAAAACTGAACGAAACCATGATTCTTGCCTTTTAACTGATTGGAAAATAGTGTTAATCTCTTCATACGGATTTGGCAAGTGAGGCAATGTTCATGCTTTATTAATTCTTATTCTTCTCATGATTACAGTTTTAATTTAGTACTAGTTATTTTGGATTAATTTTAAGGGCTCTAGGCAGCTGTGGCAGTTGTCACTTCAAATAGTTTTTCTATGTTGTACTACCTCAGTCCCACATTATATATGGCCTGGGTTGGACCAGTCTGCATATGGGTTCAAGATTACCAAAAGCCATGAACCTCTGGGTTGGCCTATGATTTATCAAGGAATAGGATAACAAGTTTGAGTTTTCTTTAAACACTTGTTGAGTTTGGACTGGCAATTAGGGCTTGGTTTATAAAATAGTGATCCTTACTATTGTGGCTTGCAAAGTTTGTACACAATTTAAATTATGTTGGTTGTTTGCACGAGTTAATCCATGTTTGTAATCTTGATTCTCCCTTGTTTAGGTTATATTTGTTCCGGATTACAATGTTAGTGTTGCTGAATTACTTATCCCTTCAAGTGAGCTCTCGCAGCATATAAGGTATAAACTACACTAGTCATGTTGTGTTTACCTTACTAATTTAATATAATACTCCTGTGCAATTGTCTCTTTCTCTTCAGTACTGCTGGTATGGAAGCCAGTGGAACCAGCAACATGAAGTTCGCAATGAACGGCTGTATCCTGATTGGGACCTTGGATGGCGCCAATGTTGAAATTAGAGAGGAGGTTGGAGAAGATAATTTTTTCCTCTTCGGTGCTCAAGCACACGAGATTTCGGGTCTCCGGGAAGAAAGAGCAGAGGGGAAGGTATTCATGATGGACTATGTCTTACCTCTTCATCCTATGTATGTTGGCATGCTCATTGCTTATGGTATTTTTGACCCTGTTGTGCAGTTTGTGCCAGATGTTCGCTTCGAGGAAGTCAAGAAATATGTCAAAAGTGGAATATTTGGGTCTAATAATTATGATGAGCTCCTAGGATCTCTGGAAGGCAATGAAGGTTTTGGCCGTGCTGACTATTTCCTCGTAGGTAAGGACTTTCCCAGTTACATTGAATGCCAAGAGAAGGTTGACAAGGCGTACCAAGACCAAAAGGTAAGAGATAAATCATTTAACATTCAGTTTTGATTTGTTAATTATGCAACTAGAATCATGCACTTATTACCAAGTAGAATCCTGCACCTATCCCTTTTGATATGAAGTAAACAAGAACAGTATGCTCCTCCCATCAGAGCTTCAAATGTAAAATTGCAAATTGAGGAGCTTTTGTTGCAGATGGTTTCTTTAATTAGTGAGCTTCAAAGTGAGAAACTTTTACATAGAATAATGCTTGCCACTCAAATTTTCCCAGATATAAAATTATCATTCACCTAACTTGAGGATATTGTGTATATCTATACTGTCACTGGATGAATTTCTGGAACAGACTTCTTTATTGTCTCTGTTCCTGAGAAATGAAGGAAATACTGCTTGGCCTTGCATAGTACACAGTTCCTCCTGTTGTGACAACTAGAATACTATAAGATATTGACACCGTTATATGCTTCTCCAAAATGCCATCAGTATAACTCTGTTGTATCCTCTCGTTTTATTGTCTATTTGTTACCTCCCATTCCTGAAGCCTTTCAGTACTGATGGGGATAACATTTCCTGTTTACCATGGGCATGCACACACATTTTTAAATACCGAATTCCTCTCATCAACAAGTACAATTATTGCTTTGCAGAAATGGACAAGCATGTCAATCTTGAACACAGCAGGCTCCTACAAGTTCAGCAGTGATAGAACGATTCATGAATATGCCAGAGAGATATGGAACATAAAACCTCTTGAACTACCTTGAAGAATAAACTCGCGTCTCAGCACTGGGAGTGGAACAAACCGTATGCATCACATCGTCTTGATCTGACATAATCATCCTGCGTTCGAAGATAATAATAATGAAGGTCCGTAGATAAATAAGATAATAGGGCCAGAGCAAATAAGGCCAGGACATGAACATGATACAGTGGATGTAGCCATGTGATGTAGTAGCATCAACTTGAACGTGATTTTATTTTCGGTAAACAGTGCTCGTGTTCATTCATCAGACTTATTTTCAGGTTTATTATTTCTTCATCTGATTACAGTAGGCATTTTCGAATATAATAACTATTTAACACGTTACATATTTCAAAAGGTAATTACAAATCAAATGATAGCAAAATTTGATATTTTAACTATATACAAAAAGGACTCTGGTTGGAGATAATATATGAAAGCAAAGTATACGTAAGTTATTTCTGATCATTCAATTATAAATCAATTTTCATCATTTCAAAAGTCTCGTGTAAAAATCAAGATTGTAAAACTCGGAAATCGGATCTACTTGGCTACTTTGTCAAAATCCGAGTAATCGGCTGATTTTCCGAGTATTCATTTTCAGCATGCGAGTAATTGGCTGAGTATTCACTTAGATCCGAATCAATTCATCTCCAATTTCCGAGTACTCACCAGAATAATCATCTGAGTTGACCGATTTTTAGAACACCGGTAAAAATGAACAAAGAACTAGTAATAATCATGGAAACTGCTATCTCAGCCCCAACCTTACAAATTGCTCTTTGTACTATATTTTTTTAGTTAAAAAAAAATTGACGTATAATTTATGAACTTTGAAAAGAAGAAGAAAAAGACCCGGTTGAAATGGGGAAAAAGGTGCAAAAAGAAGAGAAAGTAAGTTGTTGGGCTTACAGTACATGTGATTTCCTTTTTCATGGTTGCAAATAATGGTTTCTAAGCAGCCTACTTGCACACATTTGTTGTTTCCAAAGCATTATGTATGGATCCTTTTGAATGTTCTATACCCAACAGAGAAACATGAGATGGTCCCCTTGTCTCACTTAGCACATATTTGGGAGCGTTTTGTTCATGGTCAATGAGCACGATTTATGAAAAATGAAAACTCGACGTTTCTTTATGTACCACTTAAAATTTCTTATAATTTCTAAGTTCTCATACCCGATTCTCATTCTCATCGAACATCCATATATCAAGTAAGCACTACTGTTATTGTGCTCTAGCCTAAAAGAAAGCTTGCTCACTTGCTGGATTTGCAAGCACTTTTTTTGTGTAGAACTAGTTTTTTGGCAATAGAAGTTACATTATGTAACACCAGCACTAAACATCCGTGAACCTTATAAAATAAAGACTGTACATAAATCAGCTGTAAAAAAAACAGATATGGAGCTCAGATTGGCTGTCATGTTTTAATGGCAAGTGACTAAACAACCACCTTCACTTCAGATGCCCATACCTCTCTTGTGCAAATTTTATATTGCTTTTAGACACATCAACCCCTGTGTCAACCAACTTATAATATTCATTACTTTCAACAAACCCACAAACTTAGTCATCCTAATTACATCTTTAATCCTCTAATAGTCTAATACCACTCCATGTTCAATCTATGAATCTACTTTTGTTGATATCTGTTAAGTAAAGTCTGAGCAAACCCCCACATATTATGCTAGATCACAGATCACAATCAACTCAAGACATGTAATGCATAACATAGAGGAGTAAAATAACTAGAGAGTACCTTGAATCAACTGAGACTGTTGCAAATTACAAGATCCAAAGCATTACGATATAAACGATCATCAATGCTAAAAAAAACAGACAAACCTTTATATGAATTTTATCCAGACATTGTGCTGTGATCAATAGAATCTATACGCTTTCAAGAAAAAAATAAAACCAACAGTTAGCTAATAGGATTAATATCAGTTAAAAATTGCCACTGGCTCACACTCGAAATCATCTACACCCCACCACGGGTTTAAACTAACACCAGTCGATGACTCTTCCTCTGCAGTTGCTGGGAAATTAAGATCCAGGTTGTTGGAAATATGATCAAGAGGATCTTGTTCTATCGACGTGATTGCTTTACCTTTGTTTACAGGTACTCCAATGTAATGAGCTCTCTTGTGGCCTCCTAGTGCTTGACCTGATGCAAAAACCTTAAAGCAGATTGAGCATTCGTGTTCTTTACTCTTCTTCGTATCATCCGTTTCAAGTGGATTTTCGTTGCATTTCAGCTTCTCAAGCTCAGAATCAGTTTCAGCATATCTGCGACTCTCCTCCTTCACTGTGCTGCGACTATCCTCCTTCACTGTGCTGCGACTATAAATTGTTCTATGGGTAGTTCTGTGGCCTCCAAGTGCTTGGGGAGTTTTAAAAGTCTTGAAACAAATCTTGCACATGAATTTGCCTTTTCTTTCATTATCCTTCGAGAATTCTGAAGCACTGGTAGCACATTGAAGTTGATCATCTCTAAAAATTTTGTTCAACTTGCATTGATCATTGACAACACTAGCTTTGTTGCATGAGTTTGCCTTCTCCAAGCCCATATCGACTTCTTCCACTCCAACTTCGGTTACTAAATCCATTAATTCTGCTTCGATAGGACTAATAATACTCTTCTTCATGTTAAGGGTCTTTTTGGATTTATCACAACTACCAGACTGATCATAAGAAGCATCAACTCCAGATTTGTGTTCATCATCACTATCAAAGCAGGAGCCAAAATTGCCAAACCCTGATACAGTAGACTCAATATCATTCCCTATCGATTTCTTCATCTTCCTCATTTCAATGTCACCACACTCAGATCTCAAGTCATCCAGCTTTCCAGCAGACCCCTTTCTCCGAAACGACGACCAAGATTCAAGATTTGCAGAACCACAATTCTTTGCAGTATCTATGCTCAAACTGAGCTCATCCCTATAACTAGCACCTCTAGACAACATCATCAAACACATAGCCACTTCCTTAACCTCATCACCCTCAGTAAAACAAACAAATGAATCCGAATGCGAAATCGAAGAATGTGATGTAACATTGCTGTACCTTGTTGTTGATCTCTTCTTCTTAACTGGACAAACCACCTCATAATCAGATTCACTCGAAGCCTTTGACCTTTTAGAGTGACTTCTCATGTGACCAAACAGAGCCCTCAATGAATCAAACAGTTTCCCACATTCTTTACAAACTGCATTTTCTTGTTTCCCCTTAGTTGAATGAGATCTCATATGACCTGCAACAGCTTTCAATGAAGGAAACCCTTTGCCACACTGTTTACAAAAATTCATTTCCTTGAACTCACCGCCATTTTTCAAAGGCGAAATTATCCAAGATTTCTTGGGATTCTCTCTAAGACCATAACTAGCTTCCCCAACATCCTCAAGATCCATTTCAGACATCAAAGCAACATTCTTTTCCTCTCTTTCAATACCCAAATCCCCATTTTCACTCTCTTCACTCTTCTCTGCATTAATCAATGCTAAATGACCCCTCATATGCCCTCCCAATGAATTCCCACTAGAAAAACTCTTGCTACAAAACCTACACAAATACTTAAGTTCTTGATCTTCTACCATCACTGATCAAACAACAATCTAATAATTCCCAAGCTAAACCAAGAAAAACCCACAATTCAGCAAGAAAATTTATGAATCAAGCTCAAGAACAGAATTAAAGAAACAGATGAACAAACTAAGACCAACCCAATTCAAGAAAAGATCAGTAGCTTATAATTTGAGCTAGAAAAGCTAAACAGATATTTTCAGCAAGATGATCAGTCAAAACAAGAAAGACCAACAAACCCATATCAAAAGAGTAAGTGACAAGCAAGAAACAAGATCTGGGTAGCTAAAAATTAAGCAAAGATATAAAGAACAATCAAGTGATAGAATAGTGTATCATAGTAATATCTAAACAAGGAAATCTGTACAGTGTGTGTATGTCTATGCAAGTGAAAGAAGTTGGTTATGTGAGGGTGTGAGGAGTGTTTTGGCAGTGATGGCACAAACTAAAATAAAAAGCCCCACCTCTCACATTCTCTTTCTAAATCTCTCTCTCTCTATAAATCTCTCTCCTCTCTCTCTCTCTCTATAGAGAAAAGAGAAAAAGGAAAGAAAAGGGCGCTAATTTCTCACCCTCTTTGATGGGATTGTGCTTGCCTTGCCTTGTCTAGTAGAGGAAAGCCTTGCATGCAAGCCAAGATTTCACACGCGTACTCATGTTACTCGCTACCTATCAATTTCTTCAAATAAATATTTTTTGGAATATTTTTCGGGTCTCAACTTTTCGATTTTAAATGTTTGATTCGTTATATAATCTTGTTACAAAAAAAAGGAGGTTTTTGAAAATTTTATTTTACAAAAAAAAAAAATATTTTTTTAATTTTTTTTCAAGAATCTGACTCTTTATCCGAATGCAACCGGCTGTAACGCAAACTCAAATGTAACGAAGCAATTATCTTTCAGAAAAACGGAAAAATAAGTTAGATCTGGTTGCAAAATGTATTATTTTTTTCCGAAAACATTCTTAATTCTTTTTTTTTTAAAAAAATAGCATTTTTTCTAATTTCCGAAACTTATTTTATGATAAATTATTAAAATAGTTTGTATGAATGCTAGTAATGAAATTATTTGAAAATCATTGTGGTAATAAAACGCGTAATAATGATACTCAGACGTGATTCAAACCTCGTTGCAATTGAGTTTGTTGGTGGTCAATTATAATGTTCTGGTTTACTCTTCAGCAGTAGTATTGCTGAATTAGAGCCTAATTTTGGTTTATGTCAACTTCTTACTTGGTCAATGTATTCAACCATAATATATTCCTCACAAGATGGAAGATATTAGTCAAAAGTCATGTCATTACCGAAAGATATTTCATAAATTTATTACTAGGCAGATGAGATTTGTTACTGGGCATATCAGGATGAAATTGAATTGATCTACTAAACTTGGTGATGTGTCATTATGAAACGCTTTTATTGACTGATACAGGTGTTAATGTGCATTATGTTTAATTGAGTTATAACTCATGAACAATCAGAATATAATATGTATTATTTGGTAAAGCGAGCCGAGTTTCGAGTCGGGCGTAATTCGAGCCGAGATTAATCGAGCCGAACCGAGCCGGCTCGTTTAACTAATCGAGCCTAAATCTATGCCGGAACTCGACTCATTTAATTTCACGAGTCGAGTCGAGTCGAGGCGGCTCGTTTAGCTAAACAGGCCGGTTTTAGCGAGTCCGGAGAGCCGGCTCGTTTAATTTTACACTTAATCAAGCCTAAACCTCTACCCCAACTCGGCTCGTTTAATTTCACGAGTCGAGCCAGCTCGTTTAATTAAACTAGCCGGAACCTCTACCTGAGCTCGGCTCGTTTAGCTAAACGAGCCGAGTCGAGCTTATTTAAACGAGTTCGAGCGCGATCTCGCCCGGCTCGAATTATAGCTCTAGTAATTATTCGCGGCTCGAATTATAGCTCTAGTAATTATTTTTTATCCAATTTAATACCTCTAATATTTTTCACGTCTAATTGTATTACCAGTTTAATAATATATGATAAACAGATTTCGAGATTTTGAGATTTCGATTCCGGTTAACTAAATCCATGAATTGGTTGAGATGTACTCTGGCTGTACCCTGGGTATACAACTAAAGTGCCAGCTCAGGGTTGTGAACACAAGTGATACAAGTGAAGTGCCAGCTTAGAGCTATAGGTTGTGAACTCGTGATGAACAAACGTGCCAATACCATATGGGTTAGTTGGTTATACATTAACACTAACAACGTTCAAGTCATGTAGAGTCTAGACAATATTATGAAATGTCATTGACTTGAGATCTAAAAATTGGTGGTATGATTAAGAATCAAAAGAGATGTAGTGATAATAAAGAAATCAAGGTCATGTAGAAACTGGCACCAGCCTGGCTAAACATGTTTAGTTTAGATGCATAAATAGTGGGCATGACCGCCCTTTGTGGATGTGAAAGCTGGCAAAAACGTTGCCTGGTCCTCAACTCAACATACATTTAACTTGGCTGCCTTGTCAAGCTGAAATTACCTATGACACAGAGGGGCACATATGCAGATATATGGATTATTTCAGACCTGTATAGGTCATTTTGGCACTCCGATTCCGTCGATTGACCTAGCAACCGGCCATGAATATGCATACAGGGAACGCTGAAATGGATTTGAAGAAGGGAAATCAACAACGGGAAGAAACATCAAGGGATTCAAAATCTGGATAAAATCCAGAAAAAATTGGGTTCTCTGCTAACATAACGAATGAAATAAGTTCTAGGATTTAATAAAAAGGAGCGGCCATTGTTCATATAATAGCACCGAAAGTATGTGAAGAAGATGAATGGCTAGTTGTTGATCACAGGGTAAACAGAAGGGAAATCAGAATCTTGGCAGCCAATATGCCTCAGTACACACTACAAATAAAATGCGGTGCTTATTTAACAGGATGACTGGCAAAAATATTATTCTCCCTCGGACCGTTACAAAAGAAG
>PHNY01279629.1:809-30027 GCA_003724115.2 Anethum foeniculum | reverse complement strand
TACGTGGTGGAGTATTCATGCCGCTATGTTAGGCTTTTATAAGAGTTCTGACACCTATCTTTAGTATACATGAATTAGTAAGTTGAAGACTGATTTCTTTTCCAATATTTTATTATGTCGCCNCGGACGCTTTGTGCTGTTTGGAGCTCACTGGCATCCGAATGCTCCGTGCCGTACTATACTTGCTTTAGTAAGTTTAAGACAGATTCCTTTTCCAATGTTTATTATGTCGTCCGGACCCTCTGTGACATCGGACACTCTGTGCCGTTTGGACTATTAGTATAATTCAGATGCTCTATGCCGTCTTGATACCTATGTCATCTTGATATTCTGTGTTCTATGAACAACTGTCTTTAATGTACATGCTTTAGTAAGTGTAAAACTGATTTCCCCTCCAATACTTACTGTGTTGTCCGGACGCTGAGTGCCGTCTGGACGCTGTGTGACGTCCAAACACTTTGTGCCATTTGGACGATATGTGTCATTCAAATGCTCTGTACCATCTGGACACCTGTGTCCTCCAGACGATATGTGCCCTATGGACAAGTGTCTTTCCTATACATGTTTTTTTTAGTTTAAGACTGATTTATCCTCCAATATTTATTATATTATCCATACGCTATGTGTCATCTGGGCGATTTGTCATCTCTGAATTTATGTATAGTACGGACTTATCGTGTTGTCTGGATCTTTTGAAATGTTTTCTCATGACCCTTCTATGATCTGTATCTTGGTGTTCATTTAATGATACACAATCGATAATGAGTTAAAGAATTTGAAAATGCGAGTTTCTCTATTGAATTTATAAGCATTTGTTAACTTTTAATAAAGACTGAAGATCATAATATAAGTTTTAATATATTACTCCCTCCGTTTCAAAATACATGTCCACTTTAGGGAAAAAAATTTGTTTTAAATTAGTTGTCTACTTCAAATTTCAATTGAAGTTTATATTTCCGAAATCAACTCTAGTTCACATATCTCTAATTTATATTTCTAAGATCAACTATATGCCACACATTATACTTAATTAATGCAATTAATACAACTTTTTTCATCAATATTTACATTTCTTAATATGTTTGATTTTTTTGAAAGTTGACATCTATTTTGAGGAGGGAGTAATATTAATAAATTATTGTATATTCTATTTCTCAGGTTCATTAATAGACCCCGTTAGGATTATTAACTCTAATATAATCTAATTATGCTTCTATTTTTAGATTACGTATTTATATTTAAGTTTATAAAATTTTCTAATATTTATTTTCACCCGTTCTTCAATTATAAAAACTTAGCAATCTAGTTTTAAATATCATTAAGATGATTTAAGTTATTAAGTAAGCTTATTATTAAAAAGTTAAATTAATTCTTAAATTTTGGTAAGTTCATTATTGCAAATTATCCTGTAACAAATATAAAATACATAATAAGGGTTAAATATCAAATTGACCACTAAAGTGAATGTCATATATCACTTCGTTCATTAATCTTAACGGGGTATCATTTTCATCACTAAAGTCATATAAATATCAAATAGATAACTCTAAATATGTGCCGAGAAAGTAAATATTATTTTTTGTTGATTTCTACACATTTTTCTTCAAAACTATTGCAACCAAATGAAAATTTGTGAATTTTAAGTATTGTAGATATTATATCCAGATTAGAAAAATTATTTACTATTTATTTTAAAATTTATAATTATTATATCTGATATAATTTAAAATAAATAGCAAATAAACCTTTTTAAATCTAGATATATTATCTAAAATACTAGAATTCACTTTTTTTTTCATTTGGTTGTAACAGTTTTAAAGAAAAATGTATAGAATTAAACAAAAGATAATACTTACTTTCTCGACATATATTTAAAGGTGTTTATTTGATATTTATATGACTTTAGTGATCAAAATGATATCGCGTTAAGATCAGTGAACGAAATGATATATGAGTTTAATTTCATTGACTAATTTGATATTTAACCCTATACAATAAAATATTTAATTAAATTAATCTCTAATCTCTAATTATTATAATATTTAAAGGAGACACACCACTTATTGTATAACATTATTTTTTTTCAAAATTATGTTGTTCAATATTAAATATATATATTTTTTAATTTATTATTCTTTAATAATTTTTTAAAATTTCAATAGCAGGGCCTATAATCTAGTTGTTGAAATGATTCATCCATGCTCACTAAAGCCCGAACAGCAAAATAACCCGGCCCGCTATATTAAATTTTAATCATATAACGGGTCACATTCACTACCTTCATTCTGTTTCCAGGGTTTAGGGTTTATATACATCACCGCCAAAACTATCATATCCCCCAAACAAAACCCTAATTTAACAAATTCAAAGCTTCAGAAATGGCGAGTTCAATTGCTTCTCAATTACAAGCAATTAAGTCGTTGATTAATGTCGACACAGACGCGCCTCAGAAGCGTCCGTTCACTCGCCCTTCTATATTGTTTAGTCCCAAAGAAGCTGCTGATATTGACCTCGAATCACTTCTCAGCATCGCTCTTTCAGGTATAACTTTTATGTGAATGTGTTTCGTAAAATCTCGATAAGTTGATACTCGATAAATTGATAATCTCGATAAGTTATTTCATTTCCGGTCAGCACGTAGTTGATATAGTGTATTTTTAAGCTAGATAAATGTACTGAAGCTGTAATTGCATATGTATACTTATGTAATTATGTATGGTAGAACCTCGATAAGTTAATACTCCGTAAATTAGTAATTTCAGTAAGTTATTACACTTTTCGGTCAGGACATAATAGATACAGTGTATTTTTCAGCTCTATAGATAAAGATAGGGAAGCTAACATTGTAAATATATCTTTATGTTAACATGTATGGTAGAACTTCGATAAGTTAATACAGTGTATTTTTCAGCTCAATAAAGGAATTGAAGCTAAAATTGCATATGATATAATATGCAAACATGTAGAATCTTGATAAGTCAGTACTCGGTAAATTAGTAATCTCAATAAGTTATTACACTTTTCAGTCCCAGTGTAATAGATGTATTGAATTTTAAGCTTGATGAAGGTCCTGGAGCTATAAGGTCCCGGAGCTACAATTGTGTATGTATAGCACTACTAATTTACTTTTTGAGGAAAATTGATGTGTATTGTATGATTTTAGTTGTATATTTATAGTAATGCTGATCTAATTTCCGGAAGAAAATTGAAAATTGAAGATGTTTTGTTAGTTGAGGTTACGAATGATTGTGTTGAATGAAATTTCAGGGTTGGAAGTTCTCGTAAGTCGAGATGGAAGATTTGAGAGTTATAAGAATAATTTGTTTAGTGATAAGAGTAGAGAAATCGATAGAGAGTTGAAGGGAATAGAGGAAAACAAACAAATCAATTTATCGATTAGCTTGTATTTGCGGTTATTATCGGGATATCTTGAATTACCTGCTGCATTAAAGACTCTTGAGTACTTGATACGTCGATACAAGTAAGGATGCCTTCATTTCTTTTTGTTTCTAAATGTTTAACTGCTTTTGTGTTCTTTGAATTGTGGTGATCATGTGTTGTTTGTCGGTTGGTACTCTAGGTTACATGTGTACAATATGGAAGAGCTGATTCTTTGTGCTTTGCCGTACCATGATACACACGTGTTTGTCCGGATTGTGCAACTACTGGATACAGGGTAAAAAAAAGCTGATTGTTCAAATTTCTTAGTACCAATTTGATAGTTTATCAGAGGATTTTATGTGCACTGAAATCTTTTTTTCCTGGATATAGTAATACTAAATGGAAGTTTCTTGAGGGTGTTAAAAACTCGGGGGCTGCACCACCTAGGCAGGTTATTGTGCAACAATGTATTCGTGATCTTGGGGTTTTGGATGCATTGTGCGAATATGTAAGTAATTTTATCTATCGCTATGAGCTCTCATTAATAAGTTTATGTTCCTAGTCTTGTGTTATATGCATATCTTTACATTGCTATTTCTGTAGGCCCTACCAACAAAAAAGTTTCAGCCATCTAGGCCAGTGATGAGATTTTGCATAGCAGTTATCATTGAGGTCATAGGCTCCGTCACTTTTCTAGATACTAATGTTGTGAAGCGAATTCTTCCTTATATAGTTTATGGCCTTCAGCCTAATGTCAAAGTGGAACCTGATCATAAGGTAAGTGTTATATTCTATTTCTCTTCAACCATAGTGATGTTATTTGTACGCCTCGTCTGACAGGGAAATCTCAATATTTTTTAAGATTCTGCTTGCCTTCTGTGAGAACTTAAGTAAATATTATAAACTATTTTCTTTTTTATATATTGTGAATATTTTACTATGTTAGATGTGGAGATTTATCTACATACAATCATACATTCATTAATTATTTCCACTATTTTAAGTTGTTAACACATCAAGAACAAGTTCAGTATCCGTACATGTAAATTGTTGCTTATTTACTATTGTATACGAGTGGACATAGGGTATATTTTTTTAATCAGGCAACACATGCTGCCTCAATCTTTTTTTGGTATTATTTTTAGTTATAATCATAACTAGTAAGATATAAGATATCTCTAAATATCTGTGCAATTTTCTGTATACAGGCCGGTGCTTTGATGATAGTTACATTACTAGCTAATAAGGTTGCATTGTCCCCTGATCTTGTGAGAAGTTTAATTCGTTCGGTTGCTGCTGTAGCTCGAAAGGATGCAACAGAAACAACTGATCTACAATGGATTCGTGCATCATTTATGGCCTTGATCAGTCTTGTTCAGGTATATTTAATACTGAAAATTGAAGTACTTTATATTTAAATTGTTAGAAGGTGCTACTTAGGTTTTTCAGTACATGTTAGTATTCACATACATCAACTCTTGTGGCTAATGTAATATTTATCATCTAATTGACACAAACTGCTGCAGTTTATGTACCTTATTATGTAATGTTTTTGTGGTTGTTGCATTGTTGTTACGGGGTCCTGGCATTTGTAAGGGGCGCAAGGATGCCATGAGGATAAAAAGTTTGTATGGTGAAATGGTGTTAACTATTTATATTTTCATTCATGTATATGCGTGCATACTTGGAAAGAATAAATATCATATATTAAATTGCTTTATTCTTATCAGCGTTCCAAAATTCCCCATATATATATATGTTTACTCAAAGGCCAAGTTATATATATATGTTTACTCTTAAAGGCCAAGAATATAAAATGAGCCATTTAAAATAGCCATTTATATTCTCTGAAGGCACTAAAGGTTAAGTTCTTCATTCATGCATAGGAACTTTATGTAGAAATAGATGTAAATTATGAAAGCTTTCATGCCTTCAGCTCTGGTAAATTTTGCGTACTATTACTGTACAATGATTGTTTGAATTTCTCTCCAAAATGGAATTTGATGCCAATATTAAATATTATAGTTGCAAGCTGTTGACATGCTCCCCAAGAAAGTTGTGGACTCCTTGAAGGTGATCAGGTAGTTCTTGGTGGTACTACAATGTATTTGTCATAGCTTTTATGCAGTGCACCTTTTTTCACATTCCTAAAAGTTTTATGCTTTATACCTTTAGTGATCTGCCGGGCATTCTTATGGGGCTGATAAAGGAGTTCAACATTGATAAATTTCTGACTGTTTTGTTGGAGTCCCTCCTTGAGTACAGGTTGGAAATTCAACTTTTGTATCACAAAATTTTGTTTCATTTCTGAATATTATAAATGACATTTTGTTTACAGTCCTGCAGATGATCTTTGCTATCGTACTCTACTTTCAGTCATTGAGACAGTTCCAGCTAGAGGTTTAGTTGGCCACATGGTTTCTAAGCTCCTACATACCTGTGTGAGGTTGTCCAAGACTAAAAGTGAATTGGCTTCACACGAGTCAGGTTATATATGTATATACTTATGTGATACTCTGTGCGGACTTCAATATGTTGCCAAGATTTTATCACTTAACATGCCGTGGCAATGTTGATTTATATTCTTTCCTTTGTTCTGTCCTATCTTTGTTGATGGGTGTTTGTAATATGGTAATTAGGAAGTCGAGTGAAGCAAGTGTTTCTTTCCATTAATAGGAGATACCCAAGTGAATTACGTGGAGCTGTTCATAGTTTCTTGGAGGTTCGAGATTCATTTCTTCCTTCTCTATTCATTCTCTCCTGGTTCCTGCTTTTGTTTTCTTCTTAAAAGCAGTACATATATGATATTTGTAATTAGTTGTTCCCTTCATTTCTTACATAGTCACATGATCTGAAATGCAGTCCAAGAAAGAGGATTCCATGCACGAGGTTCTGTGTCAGATGTTGGACGGAAAGCAGGATATCTCGACTTCTGATTCAAAAATATGGTTTGCACTTGAACATCCTAAGGTAAGACTTTTGGATAATTACATATGATGGGACACACTGTGCTGGGAAGCAGGGGTTGTCTTCTGCCCATGCACCCGGCCCGGAGTGATAATAAATTCATTGAAACTGTTAGAGGTAGTATATGAATATGTGACATTTGATGAGACTGAGAGTTGAATCCTGAGTAGTGAAAATGTTTTAATTATTTCCGAAACTTTTATTGTACTGATTGTGCTTAATTAGATTATTAGAATAATTCCACCTATATTTCAATGGCTTGTCATGTGTTTTTAGTTTTGTTAATGGATGTTTAATATTTTCGGATGTTCCGTACCCCCTCCCCAAATCTCCATATTTTCGTATATGTTTCTGCGTAGCTCTGCAGTTGTACTCGCACACCTGTATTCATCTTATTGGCTTCTGTGTATGCAGGATTCATGTTTACATATTATTCCTATTATATGAGATTTATGATATGTATTCTTGTATTCTTCTATGGCATAGGCTGAGATTCGCCGTATTACACTCTCCAACTTTGATACAAATTGTCTTCTGAAATGCAAGGATGTTGATTCTCAGGTGATTTTGCTGTGCATTTAGTTTTTAAACCATTAAACAGTAGCCTGTGAGTAGCATTCATAGAGGATCTAGATGAATCATCTGTTATTTGTTACATCACATGTAATTTGTGAATGGGGTCTGTCTAGGAATTTAAGTCGTATGTGTAAGTTAATGTTTCTAGGCAATTGTAAAATATCCTTCTCCATTCTCAATTGAAGTACCTAACATATAAATGAAGCAATGTAGTAGTGAATTATTATTTGCCTATTAGGATTGCAACTTGTGCTGTATCTTTGACTTTGCTCACAAGTAAAAGTATTCCTACTTATTATGTTAAATATGTGTCAAACATGTTATCGAGACCAGGGGTGTTACATAGAAATGACCAGGTGTTCGTATCAATATTCTTAAGGAAATCATTTAGCAGTAGAGTTTGCGTGTTATTTTATCGCTACTTCTGGTTTTCACTCTCTGTTTGTGAAAGGTTCTTCCAGATCCTTAGTCCTTAAGCTTTTGTGCAGTGAGTTTGAAGTGTTCTACATACATTTTTATGTGAATATTTTGTTGCGTCTCTGACATCTGATATGTTCTTCTATCTTCTGTCCAGAGGTTTTCAACTATGCAGGATGCCGTCTTGCGCAGGCTACAAGATGATGATCTAAGTGTGGTTCAGGCTGCTCTGAAATTAAATAGATTGTCGGAATTGTTAAATTCATCATCTCTACTCGATGCACTTCACAAAGTGTTACAAAGATGCATAAACTATTTAATGACACGTGAGTGTGCTCCAACATGAATCCTTTATCCAAAGTACTTTTTTCATGTGTAGTAACCTATACTTTTTTAGTACATGGTGCTGGTATTTATGAAATACGTTCTTTGTTGGCATGACTGGTTTACTGTTAATGTCAATTGTCAAGTCAATCAACAGGTTATATGATATGTTTGTCCAGAATTATAGACTGGTAAAGTAGTGTTCGCTAATTTTGTCTAAATTTTAGTCGGTAAAGTTCATGTTCATCTGGAACGGTTGTCTGTCTTCTGTAGTTTCTTATATGCTTTAGTAATCACTTTTTAGATGGGATAAATTGAACTAATCTGTTGACATGCAATTTCTAATATCACATGGTGGTGTGTATATATGGAGGATAGCTATGGTTATATATATATATATATATGTATTTATATTTGCTTAAAGGTATGGTTATATATATAAATAGCTATATTTTTTGATGATAGATATGTTATATATATGTATATATATGTATTTATATTTGCTTAAAGGTATGGTTATATATATAAATAGCTATATTTTTTGATGATAGATATGTTGTGACATAGATAGCTATGGTTAAATATGTGACAAAGATAGCCAGGTTTATACCTATTAGTTGCGAGTTATAAAGCCTGAATGCAGCACATTATGCAAGTCTATTGCCTTGTAATATCTACCATATTTTGAAATGATCTGGTGCTTCAGAATGCTTTTTGTTTGAGAGTTTAGTTGGATCAGGGTTCCCTACCAATTGCTTGAGGGGATATAAGTTAGATGGAGAAATGTGGTATGTGAAGCGATATGAGTTGCATCAAAACTAAGATCCATGCTTGTCTTTGGGAAGAGTTGCATGTAAACTTCCATCTGTTTCTCATGCGTTAATATTGATGACAACATATTACCCTTGTTAATGTCTGGCACTTTTCTTTCTCTTGCTTCGATGCCTTCCTTTTTAGACATGTGTGCTTAAGTTATTGTTTAAAAAAAGTCTAAAAATTGTCTCGTAAAGGTAAATTGTTGAGTTAAATTTTTACATGCCCCATCTGTACTGTAGGCTCTCCAGATAATAGCTCCCTAGCTGCCGATGTCGCTTTACTCTCCCTGGAGCATGCTACTTTAAATTTCCATCAGCAAGAAAAATATGCGAGACAACTTGCTGCCATGCTTTTTCCATTGATTCTAATCATTTCGAAGGTTGTATTTTGTAGGAGTCGTATATTGTGTCACAGTTACATTTGTATTCACTATTGATACTTGGCTTGTTCTTAACTTTCCAGTTTTAATTCTTTGATGCAGACACAAAGCTTGAATTTGAGAGCTATATCTTTGACAAAAGAAGTAAAATGGCCTCTCTACGCAAATCTTGTCAGTTTCTGCCATCCACAGAAGGTATATATATAAATATATATATATCTATCTTTCATACTGCATCTTGGCAAATAGAGGACATTTGTCCCTTAAATTTTATATTGCCATAAATTATTTCATGTTCATTTGATGTAAGCGATAGTCGTATACTTCTGTATATTGTTTTGTATCAGATCATTATCATATGATGAATGTATCACTTCACATTTAGACCAGCCTAATTCACTTTTTTCGAGCGTATCCTTTTGCAATTATACTCCTGCTACTTATCTGAACTTATTTAATTATGGTTCTTGTTTAAATGAACTTTGAGAACTAGAAAGGTGGTGGTTGAAATGTGAAATTGTGCCCCAAATATTTATATGTGGCACCTAAGTAATTACTTGTTTTAGTTTGGCTGTATACTGAAATGGAACCTCTACACAGTTAAGAATTTGATTCCAATTAATAGTATTTCATGTACCTCTAATTTTTCTTAAATAATTAGTGGTGTGTGTGTTTCAAAGCTTAAAGAAGGATGTCCTGTAAATCAATCACATGGTAATGGATATATGTTAAGTTTTGTTACTTGGGGCTGGAGTTTGAATGTTTCAAGACTTCTAAATTTCAAAGTTTAATTGCTTTCATGTAGTGAATTTCTGAATGTATATGTATTTATATATGGTGTTTAGATAAAAGATTAAAACTTAGCTTCTTATTTTTGTTGTCGCATTATTATCTGAACATTTTTCATCATATCGAAGTGTATTCTTCCATCTCTGAATGACAGTACCCTCTTGATTAATTTTGGGTTTCCAGGCTTTAAAACTTGAGGACATAACATCTATAAATATGGAAATCATTAGTGGGTTGGCTGATACATTTTCGATACTTCCTGAGGAGTATATGCCTTGGCTGGTTGAATGTTGCAATGTTTCAGATTTGTCAAAGACGTTATTCTTCTTGGTTTTACTGCAGTCATTCACGAGACTGAAGATTGGTATGATTTCCTGGCACCAGTGTTATACTATATTGTTATATTAGTTTCAAACTTATTTGCTGTATCTTTGTGTGAATCAGTTCTAGTTTATTCAATACTGAGGACCTTGTACAAGTACAACACATTTTCTTCTTGTCTTTCTATGAATGGACAATGAGCTGGACGCAAATACTGCACACTTTTTCTATAACCAATTAGAATTTAGACATTCTCCTAACTTTGATGCTTGTTACTTGCCTTGGCAGAGGTTTTGATGCAATAGTGAAAGGTTGTTACGTTACTAGAATTTCTTTTTCATTAGAGGTTAAGGTTTTATCGTTGCTCATCTTGCTTCGTCTTCCGGTACTTTTAAATCATACCAGGGATTTAAGACCATTGTTCGTCATGCATTGTTATTGTGATAAGTAGTGTATTTGTATTATTTTCATTGCTTACTTATGTATTACTTTCTGAAGCCTATGGGAGCTGAAGTGTAATATGACACAATTATCCTAATTGCAGATGGTTCTCAATTATTCACACTGTATGAAACATGCTTTCCAGCTCTAAAAAATGAGTTGAAGGTGCTAGAGCCTGTTGGGAATCTGGATGTAACAGAGGTAGCTTTAAGAACTTGCTGGTTGCAGTACTCTGTTCTCTGTGCGCAGAAATAAACCTTTTTATTCTTTTGGGGCGTGTAGTTAAAGTATATGCTGTCTAATTTGCTATATGATTTACAGTCCAACTCAAAACTGCTGGATAGTGATTGCAAAACGTTCCTTGATGATCTTTTCACCACCGATTTGAAAATCTTGAATGCTAAAATACTAAGGTGCTTATTCTGGAAGTTATCAGAGGCAATCATCACAATAGCACCTGAAGATGTCTCAGAGGTTGGTTTCACAAGTGATCTTATTATGTCTTACTTTCTTTAGTGGAAAGTGTCCTGATTTCAACTAATCAAGGTTACTAAAGTAATGTTCATATATTTTTCAGGATGAGAATAAAAAGTTGATATGCACACTTCAAGATATATTTACCTTCTTTGCTTCTCACCCGAAGCCAGTATTTAGGGAACATCTTAATAATTTTGTTAGAAAGTGCAAGATCTCCCCGGTCCGATTTCTCTCCAAACTCTATACTGATGAAGGTTAGTCTGTGGATTTCACGAGCACCTTACCTTTTTGATTTTCTGTTTGGTGCGTGTTGAATTTTTTAAATATGAATAAATAATCAAAATACATCAGTTAGCTGGCATCATCCATAGCTAGAAGGATTATATGTGTACCTTTGATGTTTCTTCGCTGTATTTTTGAAACTAAAATAAACTAATGTAAATTTCTTTCATTTGAGATCGAATTAGTTCTTAGGAAGCCTTCAAGGGGTTCTATTATCGTGAACTTTAAGGACTTGATTCTGAAGTATGGAATTTAGAATTTTTTTGTTGTTGATCCTCGTGAATTTTGTACCAATATGCTGATATTTTAATGTTATTTTCTTTTTATTTTTGCTTTTGAAATTGTAAACTTTGATAAAAACGATTTCAATTTGAGAAGTAGGAATATTGTTTATCTTGATTTAACTGTATTGTGCTCTACTGAATGCTGGAGTTAAAAAGCATGTGTACGTTTCAGAATCAAAGACGCAAATGAAGTCATTATTATTCTTGAACAATTGATTTGAACAGCTTGTTGTTTTTTGTTTTGGTCATCTTGCACATTATTTATTAAATGTTGGGACTCCGATCTTCTTAGGCGTTTCTGTTGCTGTTAAAGTTGAGAGTCTTCGTTCTTTTGCACATCTCTGCTCTCAGTCAGACGAGAGCTTACTTCTTCAACTACTTGCGGAATTCCCTTCTGTTCTTGTAGCACTCTACAGTAATAATCAGGTACTGTAACATAGCCTTAGTCAAGGCCATCTATTTTGGTGAAGTGTCTCTATGTTTTCCAGTGATGTTAGGTTTAATTTTTCCCTTGTGGTTTGTATTTGTGTGCTTCACTTACATTTGCGTGAGTATGTTTACAGGATGTACGTGTTGCTGCTATGAGCTGCATTGAAGGGCTATTTACAGTATGGCCACGTGTTACTCTTTCGGGAAGAAAGAATGGTATTGACTTTTAATGTATGTTGTTTGTTCACCTTTAAATTCTTCTATATGGACTTTATAATTTATGAAGTTACAGGAAGTGCATTGGGGAGTCAATTTCTGGGGGAGCTTTTAGGATTACTGATTCAGCAGCAGAGGCTGATTGTATCCGACGAAAATATTCTCCCCTCGTTGTTTACAAATTTGCTAGGCACTTCCTGTCATAGCATTTTAGTTTCTGAGAGCGTTGGACAGAGGTATTTATTTAACCTTTTACCTTTTTTGATTCAAGCCATTACGAAGTTTAAGTTTCAAGGCCATTCTTTTGTATTTAAGGTTATACATATTAATATGAAATGCATGCTAATTAGTGACAGATGAATGTCACGGAAACTTTTTGCCCCACTCTTTACTGTGACTTGTAGTGCTCTCTCTTATACGCGTTGGGTACCTTTATGTAGAGTGTTAGCTGCTGCTAAATTGATGTGTTTTCCTTCATCCAAGAATTGAACTTTGTATATAGTCTTGGTTAACTCGACATACCTGATGATTCTCAGTTTTCACTAGCCTCAACATATGTTACCATATTACTGTTAGTGGTCCCATAGGTTTCTAGCACAGTTTTAATGCTTCAACTTTAAAGTGAATGTTCTTTTGTACTTGTACCATAATTTATTCTCTCTGAGTTCAAGTTTTTGTCAATATAAATGCATTTTATTCATGCGTCAGTGGTAAATCTTCAAACTGTGAGTTTCTCCATCATATACATATTTTTTGTTTGTTTTACCAAATTTGATTGATCCATTTTTTCAGATTTGAGAAGTCTGTAAAAGAGGATATTATGCACTTCCTTGTTGCATCTGCTCTTAAACTTTCTGCATATGGAAAGGTTGGTATCTTATTTACTGGATTTCACTTCCAGTTATCTGTCACAGTGGAGTTACTGTATAATTCATTTGCCGAAGTCGTATATTTTTCTATTATTGCACTAGCTGTGGTGGCACAACTAGAGGGGATACAAGTCTGACTTGGTTATTGTTTTTGCTTTGTACAGCTAATGCTTTTATCTTTGCTCAAAGGAGTTGGGAGCAGAGTTATGCTTGTTAAGGAAGTTCAGTTATTGCTGAATGAGCTTCTGAACCGTCGCCATCAATTTCACCTTGGAAATGATCAATTCTGTATTAAGTTATCAAAGATTGAAGTTGATACTATGTGCCTTCTACTGGAGGTGATTCAGGAATCCTTCTGTCATATTTTATTGCAAATACAGAATCGATCTTTAAAATGCTATAGAAATCTTGTTTTGCACCGCTTCATGTCCGTATAATTTTATTTTATTTTTTAAATTGAGCTGAATTTTGACTCGGTGTTTTCCCTGTAGTTCTGTACGATGCCTGTTTCCCTGTCTGATGGTTTTGTTCACGAAGATGAAATATTGAAAGCTTTGCAGGTGAGTAGCTTGTAGCGTCGTTTATGGTCTTCCTCTTGAGAATTTAATTTTTCGAGATTTGCCCGTAAATTTTGCTATTTGTTCTGTTCCTGTAGTTTGAGGGTACATTTTCTGAAGACCCTGCTGTTGTGCAACCTTGTATTACTGTGTTGAAAAATATCAATAGTTCCTTCTATGGAGGTTTGAAGACAGAGACCCAGGTTTATCTTTTTTCTTTTCTGCTCTGTGCCTTTTTTACCTCTTCTCCTATGTGCCGTCATGTGGCTGTGGTATGCCAAAATTAATTCTTTTATGTAATTTGTTTTTAATCAGTTACTATTATTTTTGTTTATGTTTAAGTTTTTACATGGGTTAGTGTGCCAATGGTCCCTATGTTGTAGGGTCCATGTTGGTTGATGTAGTATTAGCCTTCAAGATGGCTATATGACATTACCTTTTTTTTATTATAGTTTTCCCTTTCTCGAATGAATTTATTCCTCAATAGGATTCGTAGGCACAAGAATCATGTCCAATGAGTTTCACTCGGAAGTAAGGTCTGGGCTCTGGGAGGGTGATATGTACTCAAGCCTCACTCCTACTTGTAGGTTTAGTTCAAAAATAGGGGAGGCAGTCTGAGGCAATGTTGTCTCTAAAAGCCAAGGCTATGAGTCCCAGGAGTAGCTTTCCACGGAATATGTTGAAATCACATACTTTCCATTATTAAATTTAAGTGGAACAAAATCGATAATTCTATGTTTTTTCTGAAATGAGAAATTTTTGGCAGGAATTACTCTTCAAAAGCCTCGTGGTCCTGTTTCACAGTGCTAATGTTGATATACACAATGCTACTAGAGAGGCACTTTTGCGGATTAAGGTATGGTTCTTTTTGTGTTTCATTTGCTCTGTTGTATTATTGCTTTAACTTAAATATTACAACTACCTATCTCATTGCGTCTGGTGGTCAAACATGATCATAGTTGTTAGGTGCAAAGTGTGGGTCCATTCAGCATTTCTACTTTAGATTGCCTCATTATTGTGACTTAGATTCTTTGATAACACGATGAGGGTCAAGAGATATATATGTCTACCTGGCTTTGTCTGAACGGGTTTGAAATGCTAGCTGTGTATAAGCACTCTGAAGTTTGTTTTATATGCAAACACTCATTGATCTACAATTACGTTGTATATATCTTAAGTTTGAACTTTGAAGTTCTGATTTGCATGTATGCATAGTGATTACATCTGCTTTGCATCTGTGCGTAGTGATTTTATTATTGAACTTAGTCACGAAGAACCCAGCTTGTTATGCTGGATAGGTTGATTGATACGGCTAATATTTTTTTACTTTTTTTTTGGGGTACATTATCTCCCGGAAGTGACTTTATTGATGGGAATTGGGAAGGTACTTGCTTTTGCTATTTATTGTGACATGGAAAGCCTAACTAGCCATCAAAAGATGACGAGAATGGTAATACAGACTCAAATATGAAATAGGTTATTGGTACTTGGTAGGCTAATATTTATGCCAATAGTAATCCTAATATTGCTACTCCTAGATCGCATTATCAATCATAATTAGTTTGCAACAAATGAAAGTATTTCCAAAAGATTTTAATGACATTGTGAACAACATTAACAAGTTGACTATTGGCCTTGACTGGGTGAATTATTAATTATATTTATATGATCTATTCTCATGTCTTATCTTGGACAAAATGACAATCTAATTTTTAGATATTTAGTTCTTTCATGAAATGTTGAATAAGATGCAATGGAGATGCTGGCCTTTAACACTGTGATACATTTTCTAAAGTTACCCTAATGCTGCAGATTTCAAGCTCAACTATAGGTCTGGTTCTTGACCTTGTTCTGAAGAAGGAAGGTTTCTCAGACAAACCTGCACATGGGAAAAAGAAAAAGAAATCAACTAGTCATCTCAACTCTGCCCAAAATAACGATGCAACCTTGAGATGCGGAAGTGTAGTTTCTTTTCTTAGTTCTCTTCTTGATATCATGCTACTGAAGAAAGACATTGAAAACAGGTTTGTTAAAAAGCTGACGTCTAATCAGTTCTTTAACTAGAGATTATTCCCAACTAATTTTCTTCTAAAGGATTAATCTATCCAGAATTGAAGTCATCTTGTAGTTCATCATCTTTTTGCACTGAGTTCATTTGATCTTTGTCCGCAGAGCATCAATTTTAGGGCCATTGTTTAAACTTCTTGGCACACTATTTATGGATGATTATTGGATCATGGTTACCAAGAATCAGGAAAATTATACTCAAGGTTCACCCGAGGTGTTGCCAACTAGTTCCAGCCCTTTATGTTATGTTCAACAATCATTATTATTGATTCTTGAGGACATTAGTGCTTCACTCATTACTTCCCCGCTACAAAAGGTTTATTTCACATATGCTGTACTTTTACTCTAGATATTGTTCGACATTCCGGCCATAAATGTTATGTGCTTCATTTTTAAATTGGTTTAAATGATCATGGCAGGACGAGGTAATGAATAATTTTGACGTGGAACTTCTAGTCAAATGTGCTCGTTCTTCAAAGGATGCAGTGACCCGCAACCATGTCTTCCTGCTGTTATCAACTATTGCAAAGGTCGTGCCAGACAGAGTTCTGGATCACATACTAGATATTGTAACTGTTGTTGGGGAATCAGCAGTGACACAGGTGATTGATTTATGAAGTTGTTCCTACAATGCTTTGTTGCAATATATTTTTTCTGTATTATTTTGTTGTAAAATTGTAACAAATATGTTGTGAGATTAATTGTTTTGTATTAAATAGGTTTTTTTAATCATGCATTCATGCATTTATTCACTTTTTGTAATGAAGGTGCAAGGATTTCTGATATTTCTTAATTCTCAGAAATCTATTAAGTGAATACTGATGCACACTGCAAATTGCAGACTTCTTAAAAGCAAAATAATTATATGATTATGGTATTTTGTTAAGTATTTGTGAATTTTTAAGATTAATAGATTAAATTTTGTAGTTGGACGGCCACTCGCAACAAGTGTTTGAAGATCTTGTGACTGTCATTGTTCCATGTTGGCTATCTAAGACTGGAAACATTGAGGAATTGCTTCAGGTAATGTGTTTATCTCTGAAGCGGTCTTTTACTGGGATACTAATACTTTCTAACTGAAGATATGGTATTATAGGTTTTCGTGAGAGTTTTGCCTGAGGTTGCTGAACATAGAAGATTGTCAATCATTTCGCACCTTTTGAGGTATTGTTACATAATTTAGCTTAAAAATGGTACATTGGCAGCATAAAATTTCCTTTGTTTAACAAAATTCCCTTACAGAACTCTGGGAGAAAGTGATAGCTTAGCTTTTCTTCTTCTCATCCTTTTTCGGTCAATGGCTTCAAAAGAGAACTTCTCCGTACTTGATAATCGGCATTCGTCGGATGGTTTAACTACTTCAATCCATACAGCGTGGGAGTATGTGTTTGCAACACAGATATGTGCGCACTATTCATGCAAGATCTGGCTTCCTTCCCTTGTTATGGTGCTTCAGAAGATAGAAATGGGTTCCTGGAATAAGGAACTTTTCATGGAGTTGCTAGTTGCAGTGCATTTTATTTCTGACAAGCTGGAGGATCCTGAAATTTCTTTTAAGCTTAAGTGTGTGGATAATCCGGATGATATTCAGGTTCGTACTTGGTTAATAATTTTATTACTTTGTTTCTTTATTTTCAGTGTACATGTTGGGGAATGTTTTTTAGATAAATCAAGCAGATGCAGAATCTCTATTGGTCTTCTAAATTAGCTTTGTGCCTTTGTGTTGCCAGTTGTCAACTTTTGTGATTCTCCATATATATATATATATATGAAGAAATCAGCTTCAAATATGAAGTTTTAATAAAACAAGAATATTCTAGGCTGCATTAGGTATTTTTTTCGAACCACATAGAAGATAATTATTCTGAAATTAACAAATTGTCTACCTATGTTAGGCTATTGTGGATGTTTGATATTTTTTATTTTCTAGGAATAGAATTTTACAGGGATCTTTTCTTCTGTTTAATTCTTATTAATATTATTTTCTCCCATAATTTTGAATATTAATTCAGGGAACAGTTGGGGAACTTGCGGAGCAGGCTGTTTCTCATTTGCAATTGGCTGATTCAAGGAGAAAGCAAATTGGTCTTTCCTCTTCCATCGGAAAAGATTTAAAGGAGCGCCTACGCTCAATCTTGAAAAATATTACAAAGGGACTACTACCACTCCCTTCAGCGTACTTTGGAGTTGTTATCAAATTACTGGACCATGCTAATTATAATGTCAAAAGAAAGGTACTAATACAAATGCATTGATTATTTGATTGTCAAGAGGTGGGAATTCTGCTAATTAGGGATTTGATGCGTCTTAGCTTGGCATGGCAGGACACTGTGTGCCAAAGTGGTGTAAATATTGCCTCCTGTTTTTCTTCTTTGGAGGGTCGAATTTCCTGTGAAATAGTTCAATATGTTTATTTTAAGCATTAGTGCTGCACATTTAACATTAGACACTTAGTGCTGCTGAGCTGATCACCTGATATGGTCTCTAGGTTCTACAACATTCAAAAAGCATATGTAGCATGAACTCTAGGAGAATCTCACGAGTGCAAACTGATACTTAGTTTTATTTATTCTAATTTCTATCAATAGTTTGCTCTTTGTTATTTTAATTTTGTTTTTCTTCATGTGGTTCCAGGCCCTTGGGCTTCTTTGTGAAACATTGAAGGACACTGCTGTGCAACCAAAGCATGAGAGAAGGGGGGTGAATAATGGCAGCAGAGACTCTTGGCTTCACTTAGATGCCAGTGCTTTGGAATCTTTTAGCAAATTGTCTTCAGAAATCGTGAAGCTAGTAGACAAGTCTGATGACAAGTCAACTGTATCCTTAAAACTCAGTGCAGTTTCAGCTTTGGAAGTCTTGGCTAATAGATTTCCTTCAAATGATGCAAGCTTCAACCTGTGCCTTGCGCCTATCTCCAGGAATATCCATTCAGATAACTTAGCTGTATCTTGTAGCTGTTTAAGGGCAGCTGGTGCTTTGATCAATGTTCTTGGTCCAAAAGCACTCTCTGAGCTTCCGTCTATCATGAGGCACCTATTACAGAGTATCCGTAATATCTCTTCATCAGATTATGTTGATGCTATTGCTCCGGAATTAGCAAATCCTAAAGAAGCTCTCTTTATGTCTGTACTCGTGACTCTTGAGGCAGTCATAGACAATCTTGGTGGTTTTCTTAGCCCTTTCATTGGAGATATTTTGAAACTTTTAGTTTTGCATCCTGACTTCACTAAAATTGGTGATCCAAAGTTCAAGCTAAAAGCAGATGTCGTAAGAAAACTCATTGTTGAAAAAGTCCCTGTAAGTATTCTCATTAAACTATTTATGCTGCCCTGATCTGGAATGCAGAGTTCTATTGACTTAATGGCCTTTTAATACATCAAATGGTTTTCACAGGGCACTCAAACATGAATTGTGTACTGTTTCAAAATCACATAATTTTCTAGTAGTTTGTAATAATACTAGTCTTAGCTGACAAGTCGAATGAAACTTTAATAACCAATTTGAGTAGTTACTATTTTTGTCTACCATATCATACCCTTGGACCAACATATGTCTTACTTGCACCTACTTATTTTTTCCAGGTACGGCTGCTACTTTCTCCCCTTCTAAGTATATACTCTGAAGCTATGCAATCCGGGGATTCAAGTTTATCAACTGTCTTTGAAATGTTGGCAAACTTAATCGGTACAATGGATAGATCATCTTTGGGTGCTAACCATGTTAAAATTTATGATTTGTGCTTGGTAGCACTTGATCTGCGCTGTCAGAAGGCTGTTTCGATCAGGAACGTCAATGTTGTCGAGAAAAATGTTATAAATGCAATGATAATTCTGACTTTGAAACTGACCGAGACTATGTTTAAGCCTCTTTTCATTAGAAGTATTGAATGGTCAGAGTCAAACATGGAAGAAAGTGAAAGAACTGGACTGAACATTGATAGAGCTATATCTTTCTATGGGCTCGTGAATAAACTTGCTGAAAGCCATAGGTGAGTCATTTGCATTCTGTCTTTAAAAGTGACTGTGCTTCATGGGTGTAGTATAATAAACATGGGACATCTTTCTTCTAAACTTCAAATTTTACAACAAAAGTGGGTATCCTTTTTATAGGGCGTGTGAATAGAATGTTACTGTTACACACGGAGATTGATCGGTGAAATTTAACAACTTAGGTCCATTTAATCGAGTTGCATTTGTCCTACGATTTCATTCAAGCATTGGCATTTGCCAATTTTACTCGATTTGATGAATCTTTCTGCATCAGTGATACAAAAGAACTTCGTAGCATGCTCTAGCTTTATCTGGCTTTCTGTTAATTTATAATATTGGTTATTTTTGTACTGCTGAACTTGACACATAAGTCAAAGATATTTCTTTTCCTTTTGTAACTTCCTGATCGACCTTTGGGTCACTTGTAGCTTGGAAGCTATAGATTATATATTAGTAATTCGTTCTTTTTGTTGTGCCTCCGTTCGCAACGACAATATCATCCTGTTATACAGTAATAAATCTCTTGAATCACATAGCTGTTTCTCTAATATGTGAAGTAATTCTTTTAACTGTTTTGTCATTTATCACTCTGTTATGGCTTGTAAACTGATGTGGTCATGTTTTGTCAGGTCGTTATTTGTTCCATACTTCAAATATTTGTTGGATGGTTGTGTACGGCATCTTAGTAATGCTGAAGTGGGAGATGTCAGTCTGATTCGGAAGAAAAAGAAAGCAAAGCTCGCGGAAGAAAAAAGTAGCGAAAAGGGTGGAAGTGGGACACTGTCTGTTGAAATGTGGCACCTCCGCACACTGATTTTGTCATCCCTACATAAATGTTTTCTATATGATACTGGGAACCTCAAGTTTCTTGACTCTTCAAATTTCCAGGCAAGCCCACTAACTATCCTATGAACTTAAATGTAAAATAAGGAAGACATCCTTAATATGAAACATACTATATCTGTTCGTACTTCATTTGTGTAGCAATATTAGGTATTTTTTTCGGTGACTAAGTTCGTGTTAAGCAAAATGGGGGATGACCGTGTAGTATTTAATAATTAAATAAATGACATCGTGAAACTATCAGCTTGTTAGCATAGCAGGATTCTGGGAATAGTGCATCAAGTGATTCTTATAAAATTCTTTGGCATGATCAAGTAATATTGTACCGATAAGGGTTCAAATGAGAACTCTTAAAAAAACATTAAAGGAGTAAGGAGTTGCTTTTTGTCATTCTTTTGTGGATGGGGTTGTTTTTTTGTTGTCATTCATTATTTCATAGTGGAAGTTCTTATGTTATCATTCTAAGTGGTCGGTTGAACCTTACTAATGAAGTACCTTATACAGGGTATTCTTTTCCATGATTCATCAGCTGTTTTTTTATTGTTTTCACTGGTCCAAGTCCGCCCTTTTGTTTCTCTTTGGTAGTTTGGTGCATAGAGATCAAGATGATGAAATCATATAACTGAAGAACCTATGCACAAATCTTAAAATGCAAGCTAAAAGCCAAAATACACGGAATTAAGTAGTATTTTATATATCTAGTTAGTTAATCCTGGCTCCGATTATTTTATAGTTCACAGATCAGTATTACGCGAGTCAATGTTTATGTAAGAAAGTAAAGTTCAATTTGATGTAGTAGTTTTTCTTGTTGCAAGGAAACTGTGGTACACGTGCTAGGTGTATATCATTTTTCATGTGGCAGTTTTTGTTGTTGCTTACGTTCATGTTTGCTGCTGCAGATATAAGTTATAAGATTCTTATATATATATATATATATTGTTCCCTAACTACATCTGCTCCTATATGAATGTGATATCAAGGGTAGCTTATGTAATTCATAAAATTCAAGATACAATTTTATCCACAAGTAGCTGTTTTCGCTTAACCTGTTGATAAACGATCCTTTCCTCCATTTACTTACGATCTGCTTGTGTATTTTATCTGCAGCTTCTGCTAAAGCCCATTATATCGCAGCTTGATACAGAACCGCCAAGATGTATAGAACAGTATGCAGACATACCAACTGTAGATGATGTTGATAAATTGTTGGTAACTTGTGTTGGTCAGATGGCTGTTACAGCCGGTAGCGACCTTCTATGGAAGCCCCTAAACCATGAGGTAACTACCGAAACATTTTCAGTTTATACCAATAAACCTGAATTGATCACCTCTACTACAGAGCTTCATGTTACATGTGATTTTTCAATGCAATCCATGTTTTAGGCATCCCATTCTGTTGTTATACATTACTGACATATTTATGCTCGGATGTTTTGGCTATTTACATGATTTATCTTCATTGATCAGGTGTTGATGCAAACACGTAGTGAAAAGCTCCGTACCCGTATGCTGGCTTTACGAATTGTCAAGTACCTTGTAGATAATTTGAAAGAAGAATATCTTGTATTCCTAGCTGAAACCATTCCCTTCCTTGGTGAACTACTCGAGGATGTTGAATTACCGGTTAAGTCTCTCGCGCAAGAAATTCTCAAGGAAATGGAATCAATGAGTGGGGAAAGCCTTCGTCAATACCTCTAAGGATGTGGTTTGTAGATCAACCACCTTCAATTGCGTGCAAAACAATATCAAGACCAAATTACCTTCGAGTTTATGGACGATTGTCATGGTTCAGTCGGAAATATTCTAGTTGTAACCCCTCTCCCAGTTTGTGTATATAGAGCAGCACATCATTGAGTGCAGCCCAGTTGAGAAAATGGGTGATGTTTAGAATTTTTGGAAGAAATAGTGCTGCAAATTTTGACCAATGCAGTTTGTAAGTGATGCTGAACATATTTAGCGTGTACGCAAGTCGATATTGTCTTGCAGTTTGAAATAATTTGTCTACTGCGAGAGGGGCGCCTCGCGAGCCGGGCTTTTCGGTTTGGTAAATCTTTTTTCTTTTTTCTCGATAAAAACTCTCTGACATCGAAGATCTCACGAGCAGGACTGATATAAGATCGATATTCCCATATCCCCTTTCAGAGACTCGGAGCAAATTATACTACGATTTTCAGAAGTGAACTTGTAAAATATTCTAAAACAGAAATATCTTTAATGTAACATGATTTTATAAAATACGACTTCATATTATATTTTATCGTATATTGGTGAAAGTGTATAAATTACCAATTCCAAAAAAGAGTCTCTTTTTAAACGAGCTCATAAATTGAAAAATTAAAAATAATTGACAAAATCAGAGCTCCAGAAATCTCTTCTCTTTCTTTTTTCAAAAAAAAAAAAAAAAACTTGTACAAATGAACAAAATATAAATTATCTGCAATTTTCCCGATATTAGTGATTAGGTACACCAACAAAACTTACCTAGTAAATCCCTGGGAGTGTATGATCTTCATTCAAAAAATATGAAAAGTCCGTTTCCGTAAAATTGCCAGATTTGTATGTATACATGTGTAATAATTATAAATAACGATTTCTTTGTGTATATATTTTTTGAAATTAAGGGTATTCATTAAATAGAGAAACATCATACACAGTACTCTCCAACACTGAATGTGGAGGAGACAAGAAATCAATGAAGCAATTAGTTTCACAAGGAGCCCTGGCTAACAAATGAGCTACTTTGTTGGCTTGCCTCTTAACAAAAGAAACAGCTATATCCGGCCTTCACTCTAGTAGCATTCGACTTTCTAGCAAAATATTATCCACTTCAAGAAAATTGTGAGTGCCTTTATTAATGGCTTGCACCGAAAGCATCGAGTCAGTCTCCACTTCCACATTAGAGATGCCTAGCTCCATCACCCACCTTATAGCTGCTAGCACACCTTCAGTTTCAGCTTCAAAAATAGAGACCTCACCTAAGATCCCTAAGGATCTTAGAACCTCCCATTATGATCCCTAAGGATCAATCCCATCGAATAATTAGCTCTCCCTGTGAAAACTAAAGCATCTACGTTAACCTTCAAAACTCCAACAAAAGATGGTGGTTTCCAGTTCACCGTAGCTTGCTGCTGAATTTGATGTTGTGCCATATGATTGTTACGCCTTATGCTATGCATTTCACGCCATTGAGACACCTGGGAACTGCTACACTGCATTACCAAATTCGGATTCATTGTCTTGTTTTCCCAGACTTTTACATTACGTGCTAACCATATGCACCATAAGTCCGTAGCTAGCAAAACAAGCACTGCCATTTCTTGCAACAGCCAGTCTGAAAGAGATTATATGGCTAACGCATTTAAATGCAGACCCAGATATTGCCAACACGCTTTTGCGAAACTGCAATCAAGAAAGATATGCATAAGGTGTTCTACATCATTGATACACATAAGACATATAATCGTTGTCTATACTCCCCCTACTCCTTAGTAAATTACGGACATGTACATTGTTTCTGCATAAGCGCCATAAGAAAACTCTTATTTTATGAGGAACCTGCAGCTGCCATAGTTTTTTCCACCCTCAGCTGTTTTGAACATTTCCGCACTCACTAAAATTGTCATGTCAGAACTTATAACCCGATTTTACAGAATACTTCCCATCAACTTTGAACGTCCAAGCCATTCGATCCTGAATCTGATTTTTTGGGATAGGTAAATCCAATATAGCCTTGGCATCACAATTCGAAAAGAAATTGTTAACCTTTGTTATATCCCATTTTTTCTCACCAGAAAGAAACAGGTCACAAACTCGTATTCCACAATAATGATCAGCATACGTATTGTCAACCTTATAACCCTCCTTACCTCTTATCCACAGATCATCAAAAATCTTAATACTTCTCCCATCTCCCAATACCCACTTAAACCCCTTCTTAAGTGCTTCCTTAGCTTGCCATAACCCGGACCAAATATAACTAGCACCACCTCCTCGACCTGCTTCAAATAAACTAGAATTGGCAAAATATCTAGCTTTAAACACTTTAGCAACCAGTGAATTTGGATTACTTATGAAACTCCAGCAATGCTTTCCAAGTAAAGCAAGATTAAACCTGAATAAGTCCCTGAAACCCAAGCCTCCCGAGACCTTCGACATACTCATGTTCGACGAAGACAACCACTTGATTCCCTTACTACTTCCTTCTTTTGAACCCCACCAAAAGTTGTTCATCATCCTCTCTAACTCCTTGCACAACGATTTTGGCATCATAAAACAAGACATGGCGTAAGTAGGGACTGCTTGAGCTACATTTCTTAACAGCATAGCTTTCCCCGCTTTTGATAAGCACTGTGAGCTCCACCCTTTCAACTTGTTACACAATCGATCTTTTAGGAAATTGAACACTTGTTTCTTTGATGTACCTATTAGTGAAGGTAGACCCAGGTATTTCCTCGACCCCAAGTCATTCGAAACATGTAATATCATTCTGTTTGTCAACTCTGACATTTGCACTAAAATAAATTCCCGATTTCTGCATATTAATGGCTTGCCCTGAATGAATTTCGTACTGCTGCAAAATTCGCTTAAATTCCATGACTTCCTCCATCTTTGCCTTACAAAACAAAAAATTGTCATCTGCAAAAAAGCAGATGCGTGATCGCTGGAGCTTGAGGGTGAACTTTACGACCCGTGATTTTGCCTTGCTCTGCTGACTTTTTAATTGCACCTGAGAGCCCTTCTACACACAAGAGAAACAGGTAAGGTGACAAAGGGACACCTTGCCTTATCCCTCTCGATGAATTTATTGGACCAATTTGAGAACCATTTAAATTAACTGAGTACGAGATAGTGGATACACAAAGTATGATCCATTGAATCCATCTTTCTGAAAAACCCAACTGCTCCATTTGATGTCTCAAAAATCGTGGCTTTACTTACGTCTAATTTTAATAATCCTGAATAAAAGTATAACTGTTATCAAATGAAAATTTGGTACTTAAATTTTTTTGGTAGATCTTGCTTTTTGTATTTTATCCAAATATCCCATACTCCAGTTATAACCCCGTCAACACCCATCTATATATTAAACTAATAAGAATCACATATTTGATAATTTTTAAAAGTAAACTAGTAATCTCAAAAAAATAAAAAACAACCAGAAACGCTCTAGAACTATTGTTCGTTGATAAATTTTTTCCTTAAAATTTTAATTTATTATATTAAAAAAGTAATTTTAAAAATTTACAGTAACTAATTAAATTGTAAAATTAAACTCATAAAACACCTTGTTAATCGGTAAAATGGTAATTTTTAAAACATCCTATCACAAAAATGAGTTGAGTGAATGATTAGGCTAAACAGCCTTCCTTGTATCAGCAGCACTGCAAACTGGTCGTAACCCTTGCACATAAAGATCGATAAAACCACAATTATACATACAATACATATATATATATATATATATTCATTGTATTCAACTAGATACAAAAACCCCCAATCTGATGGAAATCAATAAAAATATAACCAGCAGAGTAATCGATCGTATCATCCGCAGCAACAAAAAAATCGATTGTATCTCCAAAGGTTCGCACAACAACATCATATATATTTATGCTGTAAAGTCCTCTTTAAAACTATTAGTTGTGTAATCTTTGCCGTCTCTAGCTTGATTTTGACTCGCTTATCTTGTGGAGCCTTTAACTGTTCGAGTTCTGCCTTTAGGACCGCTGTTCCTGCTTCGCACCACACGGATCAGTGTTATACAGTTTAAACCAAATCAAACTAAGATCTGCCTTCTCCTTTTCCGACTGCTCCAGTTGCAACCTTATCGCGTTATGAGTCTGGTACATGTGGTAGACCACTGAAAGTTTATCCCTAAGAATTGCCTTCTCCTTTTCGGATTGATCAAGAGCTGTCTGAAGATTATTCACCTCAACTCCGCCACCAGAGCCAAAACCATCCACTATCCTCACAAAATCAGATAAAACCTGAAATGATGTCAAGAAAAATGTGGAGAGGACAAGATGATAGTAATGAAGCTACTTTCAGGCCCATTCTGTTGAAACACCACACAGCCAAGTAATTTCTTCGCGAGTCAGCCATTATGAAATTGTGAATCCTTGCCCGACTTAAAACCGTTAAATACCGGAAAATTATCCACTGTAGTCCACCTTTGTAATAATGAAGAATCTTATTAGCGATAGAGAGCAAAGTTTAGATGCTAGTTATGCAGGTGCTATGTATAATGCACAATAGAAAATGAGAAGGGAGAGTCGTTCCAAATGTTTCTGAAATTCTCGTGCCAATCAAGCTCAAAATATTTGTTATATACACACAATTGTTGGAGCTGGAGTGTCTACTAGAAGGATTAAATATGAAGGCGGAAACGACATGGTTGTTAAAGATGTTGATACGGATTCTTTACTGTAAAAGGCACTTTCCAGGAAGTGGCAAAATGCTATTTACGCCTTACTTCCGCGCCTGATCCTGCCACTGTAATTTTATTTGAACTTTCCCTCTCTTTTTAAATTTTTGTTTATTAAGTTGTAGAATAAGAGACAAAAGAATTTTTATTCTTTAATATAATATACGTTTCTATTAATAGGAATTTCTCTTTTACTTTAGGTGAGGCCTGAAGAAGTGTTAGAAAAAGCTTTTCTTATGGTTCGGAAGTCCCAAAAGAACTACCTTTACAATTGTGATCAGTTAAAATCTATCCTCCAAGATCTTACGGTACAACATATCCGAAATGAACTTACAGTTAAGGTACTATTCTGAAAGTGCACAATATCTCGTGCTCAACATAAAATGATTGTTTTCTTTATCTAATATCTTTATGGACTAAATATGGAAAGCAGAATTGACACGTGTTCCATTCCTATTCCTTGTTTCTTAGGAAAGCATACTCTCAATGTTATGTTTTGACTTTTAAGTGAATTCATTGTGGCTATTATTTTGTTTTAGGTCTATGAAACTCCTGCTCGATTAGCAATCGAAGTTGGCGATTATCAGATTATAATCAGGTTCGTCTTAAATATCTTCAGTTTCCTTATAGAACGGCTTCATCTTAGTAGGCGATTTAAGCTTGAAGTGTCTACCTAGCTTGGTTTGTACTTCTCTACAAGATAAATTATTGAGCTAAGTGTTGTGCCTAGGATTGAAATGTATCAAATTTGTTAGCCTTCTTTTTAGAATTAGCGGGGAGATGTTGTACCTTATCTACCAGTCTTATTAGCCTTCTTTTATGTGGTGCATTAGGCATTTCATTACTAACTTATTGTATTATCAATGATCTTGTATAAGTAAATACTAAGTCAAGGCCTTCACTGATTGATAGTAATACAATTTTTGGCCAAACAATTGCTCATCTCATAACATCAGTGTCAGCCTCCTTCAGCTTCTTTGGTGCATGAAGTTCGTAGTCTTTAATTTTTTAGATTATTCCGACTAGGTTTCAGCCTCCTTTAGTTTCTTTAGTGCATAAATTTTATAATCTTTGATAATTTAGATTATTCCAACTATGAATGAAGCTGGTGCCTAGTACTGTTTATTCTCAATCTCATGCAGTATACAATATCTCTTTATTTTTGTAATCATTGTGTTGCTTCTCAAATATTTTAATTATCATCTTTATTCTGCTTTCACTTTGATCGACACCGAGATTATATATATTGTAATTTGCATCCTCAGTGCAATGCAATCAGATTCAATGGGTTTGGTTCCTGTTTCAAATTCATTTTGGCAGTACCCTGATAATTTCTCTACTTGAAATATGTGTGTGTGTGTGTGTGTGTGTGTATTGTTAATTTTGTTACTCGAAATATTAATATAAATGAAATCTGGATATATGAGCGTGCAAGAAATTATATTTGCAAACTAGATTAGTATTTTTCCGTATCGACTTGTCCAATAGATGTATAATTTAGTATATAAAGTTCTTTTGTATCTCTTGACTAAACATCCTTCTGTTTTTTGTTTTCTGAATTAGTTAAATGTTATAGTGGTTGACTTTCAATCCTTTCTGCAGTGCCAATCTCAGTTGCAAGAACTTTATGCAGAAGGAAATTAGGGATGTGATATGGAATTTTCGGCTAACAATCTACTTTCTATTATTTTACACTAATAATAACAGGGACCTCTTGTCAGCCATGTCAAGGTTAGTATTATGAAGCAAAAATTTGATTGCATGATTACCACTACACATATCTTATTTGAAGAGATATTACCATTAATTTAAATATTTAATGATTCTCATGCATTTTCACTTCAGGATGTGTCTTTGGTCTCCTTGCACTAGTTAATTATAAAAATGTTATAATCGTTGAGGAAGCTAAATGTGGACATAAATTTGTACATGAATCTCAACAAGAGTGGAATTTCCACTTATATTTATATGTCTCAAGTTAGTCGAGACATTGAATTTGTATGTTTTTACACCTTAACATAAGTTTATCTTATTAATGCTAACTATACTTAGGATAAATAGTACATCCTCCAATAAGTTATAATATGTTGCTTGTTTTAAAGCTGCACAAAAAGTTGGACCACCTGTTAGTTGGACTGGACCTGGTCCGTCATCCAGAACTGGATTGGACCTGATAAATCTAGGTCAAGGTCCTTAGAATCATGGGTAACATTCGGTCTGATCCGGTCCAGAACCTGAAAAAAATCGCACCTAACATAATTTTTTACTTTCTAGTTTTCCCAGGTAAAACGACGTCATTTTACCTGTGAATATATTCTATAAACTAGATCCCCTTTTGATAGAAATTCTGAACTTGGGCAGCAGCATATC